>VNKC01004573.1:0-39308 GCA_008042775.1 Drosophila pectinifera | reverse complement strand
TTTTTATGTCCTAATCTTAAGGACAACTCAAGGTTAAAAAAATTCATAACAAAAATAATTAAGCTTTTAACGGTGAATCGAACCATATACGGCATTTTGCTTAAGTTCCATTTTTTGTCAAAATATGCTGTTCAGAAGACCTCAGGTTTAAGCATTTTTGGGTCCTTAAATGGGGTTTTTTATGTCCTAATCTTAAGGACAACTCAAGATTAAAAAAATTCATAACAAAAATAATTAAGCTTTTAACGGTGAATCGAACCATATACGGCATTTTGCTTAAGTTCCATTTTTGGCCAAAATATGCTGCTAAGAAGACATCAAGTTTACGCATTTTTGGGTCTTTAAATGGGGTTTTTTATGTCCTAATCTTAGGGACAACTCAAGGTTAAAAAAATTCATAACAAAAATAATTATTCTCTTAATAGTGAATCGAACCATATACGGCATTTTGCTTAAGTTCCATTTTTGGCCAAAATATGCTGTTCAGAAGACATCAAGTTTACGCATTTTTAGGACCTTAAATGTTAAAAATATTCATAACAAAGTCAAAACAGCCTCAAATTCAATTCGGAAAGCAGTTCTGTGTTAGTTTTAATTTGGTTAATTAATCTGCATATTGAGTTTAGAGATCAGAAACAATAAATTTTTTGCCAATTTTTGACAATTTTAATGATGTAACCCCTTATCATTTTTTCAAAAATTGGCCAAATTTTTTTTCCTTTTTTTTTCAAGTATTTTATTGCTAAATAATTAAGCTTTTAACGGTGAATCGAACCATATACTGCATTTAGCTTAAGTTCTATTATTGGCCAAAGTATGCTGTTTAGATGACCTCAGGTTTAAGCATTTTTACGTTCTTAAATGGGGTTTTTTATGTCCTAATCTTAAGAACAACTCAAGGTTAAATAAATGCATAACAAAAATAATTAAGCTCTTAATGGTGAATCGAACCATATACGGCATTTTGCTTAAGTTCCATTTTTGGCCAAAATATGCTGTTCAGAAGACATCAAGTTTACGCATTTTTGGGTCTTTAAATGGGGTTTTTTATGTCCTAATCTTAAGGACAACTCAAGGTTAAAAAAATTCATAACAAAAATAATTAAGCTTTTAATGGCGAATCGAACCATATACGGCATTTTGCTTAAGTTCCATTTTTGGCCAAAATATGCTGTTCAGAAGACATCAAGTTTACGCATTTTTAGGTCCTTAAATGTTACAAATATTCATAACAAAGTCCAAACAGCCTCAAATTCAATTCGGAAAGCAGTTCTGTGTTAGTTTTTATTTGGTTAATTAATCTGCATATTGAGTTTAGAGATCAGAAACAATAAATTTTTTGCCAATTTTTGACAATTTTAATGATGTAACCCCTTATCATTTTTTCAAAAATTGATAAAAAAAAAATTTTTTCATTTTGTGTAATAATTTACTTTTAAATAATTAAGATTTTAACGGCAAATCGGAATATGTACGGCATTTGGATAATATTTAATTATTAGCCAAACAATGCTCTTGAGAAGACCTCGAAGTATACTCATTATTGGGTCGTTAAAATCAGACTAAAAAATAACCATAACTAAGCCAAAACAGCCTTAATTTCAATTTGGAAAGACTTTCACTGTTAGATTTTATTTGGAGATACCGTGCATTTTGGCACGCGATCTTTGAGAGTCGCAATATTTTTATTTAAGTTGACGTCGAAAATACCGCATGGCCGGCCCCCGCCAATATTTTGAATATTAACATGGCTCTGTAGTCTGGCGGAGCGACTGGTTCATAAATGGTTCCAGCTGCGGAGCTAGCTCCTTCTGTAACAGCTGACAGCTAACTATGTGACGCTAACTTGACGTACATACAACAAGTTTTGCATAAAAAGTAAACAGTATAAATATAAATTATGGAAACGAAGGAAGACGTCTCCTTTAAACATATCCTTAAGCAGATAGAGAGCTCGGAACAAACAATAGCTGCTCATGCTTTAACGATATCGAACCTGAAGACCCAAATCGTCAAGTTGGAGTCAGAAGCCTCTGAAAATGGTAAACAGCTGAGGGAGATGAAGAAGCACATCGCCAAACTGGAGTCCAAAGCTAAGAACCAAGCCCCACAGGCCCTTGACGAGACCAAGAGCAGCAATCCCAGCGCTGGTTGGACGGTCATTCAGTGTCGTCAAAGCGGGCGATTCGACAATCTCGCGGATAGCTACAAAAATTCTCTATGCGGCTTCGGGGTTCCCGACGACGACTACTGGATTGGGTTCGAGAAGTTGAGCAACATTATGGGTGATCATAGCCATGTGCTGGGCATTCAGCTCACTTACTGCGACGGAAGTAAAACCTATTCCCAGTACGATGACTTTAGGCTGGGAGGCGGAGGAGATAGGTTCAGAATTGAGTCCCTAGGGCAATATCTTGGAAACGATCGTGACTTTCTGCGCTACTATAAAGATCGACCATTGGAAGTGTCTCTCACATGGGCGTGGTGGAATGTGCCCAGTAATATGAGGTAAGAAACTCTATAAGGAAGCGGAAGCTTTACTTACTTTATGCTTTTTTTCAGTAAACTCAGTCACAGTCAGGACAACTCCAACCCTGAGTTGAAAATGCAGCCCATTAAATCCTCTAAAATGTACCTTACTCGAGCCAAAGGATTGAAGTTCTTAACTTACCAACAGGCGAACCTATTGATCAATATGAACAATAAATGCTACCCTGTAAAATGAAAACATAAAAAATGCATTGTTTTAGACAAACAAAGTTAGACACGCTTACTAACTGGACAGTAAGTAAGTAAATTGTAAGTAAATAAAAGACAGAATGAAATTAGGAGGTTTGTCATGTGAACGACACTTTGTAGTGCCTGCTATCTTATCTGTATCTTATGTACTATATTACCTCCCCTCGAACGTAAACACAACTGCAACCTTTCTGATAACGAATATTATAATTTGCAGTAAGCTAATCCATAGTATATAGTCTAATCGTTGACTCGTTATTTTTAAATGTTGCTTTAAAAATAGTTTCCAGGCACGGGCGCGCCTCTGAGGCGGTGTCTAGTCCACTTAAGTGGCGATTACGCGGATGCCCTACCTACGCATTCCGATGATGCCAAAGCCGTCTGTCGTGGGCGGTTATAGAGAGGGGTATTGACGGGTATCGGGGTCCGAGCGCGTTGATTGCCTCGTTTGACTTTGCGGGAGGAGCGCCAGCCGACCCCAATGACTTTGGATTGTCGTAATCAGCAGCAATATACTGGAAGCAGTGACCGTAGCAGAGGAGCCGTAACCGGGCCGGATAGGCGCCTCTCAGGTGCCCCGGCAGTTGCTGTCAAGCGCTTTCTGGGGAAGGAACGAGCCGGAGATACTACGAAATGTCGATCGAACTGGAGGAGGAGATCTTCGGCCTAGCCGTGAATCCGTTCACCAAGTCGCCGGAAATGGTGCGTCGCTACACGCTGAGCAACAGCATGGGCATGTCCGTTTCGGTCATCCAGCTGGGCGCCATCATTCAGAGTGTCCGGCTGCCGGACGCCTACGATAAGGTGGACGATGTGTGCCTCGGATTCGAGGTGTGTAGACTTTAGCAACGTTTTCACGATAATTGAAATTGATCAGGGGTTCATTGATTCCATGGCTCCAAGGACATCGCATCCTATGTGGCCACCAAGTCAGCCTACATTGGTGGCACCCTCGGGAGAGTGGCCAACCGCGTGGCCAATGGCGAATACACAGTGGTCGACACGAAGGTCAAGGTGACCAAGAACTTCAAGGTAAATAGAAGGATCTTCCAAAATATATGCTATATTCAGGCTTTATTAATTTATAAATAATCGACTTGCAGGACAAGTACCAGCTGCACGGCGGATTCGTGGGCTTTGACAGCGTCATCTGGGAGGTCGTGCAGAAGACCTCCGAGGGCGTGATCTTCCGACACGTGTCGCCCCACAACCACGAGGGCTATCCGGGCAACCTGGTCTGCCTGATCACCTACCAGCTGGACAACGAGAACCGGCTGTGGGTCCGGTTCGAGGCCACCACGGATAAGCCGACAATGGTGAATATCTCCAACCACGCCTACTTCAATCTGGCCGGCCATGGAGCCGGCTCCAAGGGCTTGGCGGAACACACTGTGGAGATAGCGGCCAACCATATCGTCGAGACGGACGAGGCTCAGATCCCCACGGGCAAGCTGACCAACGTGGACGACACCGTCTTCGATCTGCGTCTCCCCGTGCTGATAGGCGACCGCCTCCGGCAGTTCGAGAACCTGCCCATCAAGGGCTACGACAACTGCTTCGTGGTCAACGGCGGGGAGATGCCGAAGACGGTGGCCAAAGTGGCCAAGATCGTGCATCCCCCCAGCTGCCGGGTGCTCGAGGTCTGGACCAATCAGCCCGGCATGCAGTTCTACACGGCCAACAACCTGCCGGACGAGAAGCGCGGCGACACCCCGATGATCGGCAAGGAGTGCACCCACTACGGCAAGCACGGCTCCTTCTGCGTGGAGACGGAGAAGTATCCCGACTCCATGAACCACCCGGAGTTCCCGTCGATCAGCCTCGACCCGGACGAGAAGTACGTGCACGAGGTCATGTACTGGTTCAAGGTCGAGGAGACCTGGAAGTGCTGCTGCAATAACAATCCCTGAATGTGATAGCGATCTCTACTAAATAAAGGAAGTTCCTTTCCCCATAAAATTATGGATATCTTGTTTCTAGAAGGTATATTTTTAGTTTTTATATATATTTTGGGTTATAGGGCTAGTTGTTGACTTTTGTTGATAGGTCGGATATTTGCCCAGAAGCTACATATACGGGATGGCTACAGAAATCTGCAGGCATCTGAAATTCCTTTACAAAATACTACAATTTAAGAGAAAAATACATGTGCACTGCATTTATTACCTCAAATATTTTATTGCATACTTTTAGACACCTTACTAAGGGATTTATACCCTAGTGATATCTGCGGTACCTTTCCTAAGGAATTTATAAATATAATTACGTTACAACAAAGAAAATAAACCAAGATATATACATTATATATTTAATATATTTTCAGTGTGTTCGCGTTGGTGGAAAATCCCCATATCTTATTTATTAATATAATTCTTAGTGGCTTAATATTTAAACTATAAGTAGCTGACCTTTCTGAAGCCATAACCAAATACATTTTTGTAATTGTACATTTTTGAATTTGTATTAACTTGTCAAAGGCATTGCTCATGTTGTTTTCTGTCAGATTTTCGTGTTCCTGGCATACATCCGAGTATATTTTGAGTATTGCCTGGCAAGTAGAATATTTTTGAGAATATCACAATGAACAACTGCAAGAAGGGCGAGAAGCGCACGGAGACGGACAGCCTGGGACCCATGGAGGTGCCCATGGATCGCTACTACGGTGCTCAGACGATGCGCTGTATGCTCAACTTTCGCATCGGCGGCGAGGAGGAGCGAATGCCGGTGAGTTGGGACAAGGAGCTGGTCATCCCAGGCCAAGTTGATTGTAGTTGCTAAGGTCTTAGTGGTGGGGTTTCTCCGGGAAACCTCCAATTGGATCTTAGCTCTAATTTGCTTCAAACTAAATTCCTCTGCGTATATTTTAACATACTTAAGAAGTCGCAGAATTTTCCTAGCTACCTATTTCTATATCTTAGTCACTGATCCCAATTTAAATCTCTCTTCCATCTTCTTGTCCGAGAACAGCGTCAGATCATCCAGGCCATGGGTATTCTGAAGAAGGCCGCCGCCGAGACCAACCAGGAGTTCGGCCTGGATCCCAAGCTGAGCACGGCAATCTCCAATGCCGCCGACGACGTGATCTCCGGGAAGCTCTACGACGAGGGCCACTTCCCGCTGCCCATCTGGCAGACGGGATCCGGGACGCAGAGCAACATGAACGCCAATGAAGTGATCGGCAACCGGGCCATTGAGCTGCTGGGCGGCAAGATCGGCACCAAGGACCCGATTCACCCCAACGACCATGTCAACAAGTCGCAGAGCTCCAGCGACACCTTTCCTTCGGCCATCCACATCGCGGTGGCTACTGCCTTGACCAAGGACCTGCGCACAGCAGTCACCTCGCTGCGGGACTCGCTGCAGACAAAGTCTCATGAGTGGAAGGACATCATCAAGATCGGACGCACTCACACCCAGGACGCGGTGCCGATGACGCTGGGCCAGGAGTTCAGTGGCTACGCCCAGCAGATGACCAACGGACTGGCGCGGATCGAGGCGGTGCTGCCGCGGGTCTACCAACTGGCCCTGGGCGGCACTGCCGTCGGAACTGGGCTGAATTCGCGCCGGGGATTCGCAGACAAGTGCGTCAGACGAATCTCCCAGCTCAGCGGCCTGCCCTTCGTGGTGGCGCCCAACTTCTTCGAGGCCCTGGCCAGCCGGGATGCCATGGTGGAGGTGCACGGTGCCCTCAACGTCCTGGCCGTCAGTCTGATGAAGGTGACCAACGACATACGGTTCCTGGGCTCCGGTCCGCGCTGCGGCTTGGGGGAACTGTTCCTGCCGGAGAACGAGCCGGGCAGCTCGATCATGCCCGGCAAGGTGAACCCAACACAGTGCGAGGCCATGACCATGATCTGTGCCCAGGTGATGGGCAACCACGTGGCCGTCTCCGTCGGCGGCTCCAACGGACACTTTGAGCTGAACGTCTTCAAGCCGCTGATTGCATCCAATGTGCTGCGTTCGATCAAGCTACTGGGTAAGCCTTCCCAGAACCTTTCTATAATATATGCCAAATAATTTAAGAGCTAAGTAATTAATTCCTTTACTTCCTTCCTCAAATTTAGCGGATGGATGCCGCAGCTTCAATGTGAACTGCGTCAAGGGCATCAAGCCCAACAAGGACAAGCTGGCCAGGATCGTGAACGAGTCACTGATGCTGGCAACTGCCCTCTGTCCGCACATTGGCTTTGATAAGGCGGCCCTGATTGCCAAGGCGGCGCACCTAAACGGAACCACTCTCAAGGAGGAGGCCATTAAGTTCGGCGTCTTGGAGAAGGACTACAACGAGTGGGTGCGCCCCGAGAAGATGCTGGGACCCTCCTAAGACCCCAAGCATTGATCTCTCTTTAATTTGTTTCATATTCGCACTTATTGATAAATTCTATGTCAGAGCAACACGTGGTTTTCCTTTGCGATGTGAGCATTCTGTGTTTGAAGGGGCATTAGACAAGTTTAGCTTACTTACTTAGTTATATGAAGTTTATTCTCTTCTCTGGCGGTATTTTCATGCAGATAATTGTTTAGTTTTCAATGTTACTTACTTATTATTTATAACGAATTAATATAGTATAACGCCTAGAAGACTTTGATCTACTGCTGAATAATAAAAAGAAGAGAAAAGCTGTAAAGAATAAATAAAAGAAAAGCAGATAAGAGGCCTAGACTCAAAATGGGGGTAATTATATTTTATACATTACATTATTTATTCCGACATTAAACTATTAAAATTAATAATAAAGATTAAAATCGAATTGTCTTTTAAGAAATAACTATAATATAAAAAATATAGAGCCATCTCAGTGGGCCTGGACTCGAGTGCCTGTAGCAATTGTAAACCTTCAGCCCTGGCATCAGACATTAGTCTCATTTTAGTTTCCCTCGTTTAGGCAATTAGTCACAAATTTCCGAAAGGCCAGCGAGCGACCTCTCCACAGGACGAGACAGGATGGTGCGAGTGATCGAGGACATGTTCGGCATCGCCGTCAACCCGATGACCCAGAAGACAGACCGCGTGCGCCGCTTCACGCTGAGCACGGAGCGCGGCATGTCCGTCTCCATACTCACAATGGGTGCCACCATCCAGGCGGTGAAGGTGCCGGACTTCAACGGCAAGCTGGCGGACGTCTGCCTGGGCTACGACGACGTGCCCGGCTACTACCGCAACCAGCCGGCTTACATGGGGGCCACCATCGGGCGGCTGTCCAACCGGACGTCGAGCGGCCGCTTCAAGCTCTGCGGCAAGGAGGTGAGTGTGAGCCGGAACGTGCGGGATCGCTACCACATGGACGGCGGCTATGTAGGCTTCGATAGTGTCATCTGGGACGTGGTAGGTGTGCACAAGGACGGCGTCACTCTGCAGCACATCTCGCCGGACGGCCACGAAGGCTACCCCGGAGAGCTGACCACCAACATCAACTTCTCGCTCAACGAGACGGGCTGCTTCGGGATGCGGATCGAGGCGCGGACGAAGGCCACCACGGCGGTGAACATCTCGAACCACAGCTACTTCAACCTGGCCGGACAGGGCGCCGGCAAGGAGGCGCTCTACCAGCACATGCTGATGATCAAGGCCCAGAAGATCGTCGACGTCGACCACGATCTCCTGCCCACCGGCAAGCTGATGCGGGTCCGTACCACGCCCTACGACTTCTCCAGCCTGGTCAGCCTCGGCAAGCGCCTAAACATGGTGGCCTCCTGTCCCCTCAGCGGCTTCGACAACAACTTCTGCGTGGACGTCTCCCCCAACCGCGTCCAGCTGGTGGCCCGCGTCGTGCATCCGTGCAGCGGGCGCTACATGGAGGTGCACACCAACCAGCCGGGCCTCCAGTTCTCCACGGCCAACAATCTGCCGGACGAGGACTGCGGCGGACCGCCGAATGTGGGCAAGGATGGGGCCAACTACGTACGCCACGGAGCCTTCTGCCTGCAGACGATGAAGTATCCTGACGCCATGAACCACAGCGAGTTCCCCACGGTCGTCCTGAATCCGGGACAGCTCTACGACCACCAGGTGGTCTATCGGTTCGGCGCCTGTCCCAAGCGCGTCTAGAAAGGACTCCCGAGCAAGTAGTCCCTTGAAGTTCCGGAGGGGAGTCACTTAAAATTTATTATTTTTTGAAGAACACTAGACCCTATCACTGACATGGCCTCTTGAATAATTGATCGCGTTCTGCAGTTTATCTTAGGTGTATGTGATCCGACATTATTGGCACGCTTAAATTCGCAGAATTAATTAGCTTTCTGCAATAAACTATGGAGTGCATATTAGGCTATTTTGTATTTGTTGTTGTTATTTTATTGTTGTCACCCGAAACTAAAGCTCCTAGAAGATCGTGATCTAGGACCTACGAACGGAGGGTGAGATCTATTATATGACATTTTAATTTCTCGATTATATTACTATGCCCCATTCTGGCATCCATTTATTAGTCACCTTATATGTTAATTATCATTCATATTTATAATGTACGGTATGAGTAATTATAATTATTAATTTCGAAATTAACAGTGCGTATACGTGATATATATTGGTGAAAATAGGTACATTACTTTTGTGAGATATGGAGGGAAACTTTGATAAGGTTGAAAACTTAAACGAAGAAGGTTTAGGATTTGATGCACTGCTTTGTAAACTCTAATAAGGTTTGTCAGAAAGCAGTGAAACAAGCAGTAGAAAGCTGTTTAGGTTGAGAACAGAGCAAAGTTTTCCACCTTGTTTTATAACACTTTATGGCACCTTTATGGCTACTTAGCCAGTTTTCATTCTTTGGTACTAAACGCAAAACTGGATTTTTTAGGAGGATTCTTGACTTTTCGAGATTTTTTAGGGATTTCTCATCTGGCAACACTGATCGCCAATATAAATATAGAAAGAAATTAAAAAAAGAAGAGAGTGCTTTCTGCCACATAAAAGGAAAACAAAAGCCGCCAAGCTGTTTAATCTACCGCAAGTGTACAAGCACACGACAGCCGACGCCATTCGTCAGAGCAGCAGCAGCAGCAGAATGCCAGTACGTTTCCATCCGGGGGTGAACCCTTTAAAATATTCATATCCTGCAAGGAGCTTTCTCATTCCATTCCTCCCCGTTTCTCCGACCCCGTTTTCGCAGGTGCACGAGTTCAAGGTGGAGATGACCTGCGGCGGATGTGCCAGCTCCGTGGAGCGAGTCCTGGGCAAATTGGGCGGTACGTATACTTAGTGACTGGTATTAAGGCCTTAGTGAATGGTGTTAGGTCTAATTAGTGGGGTCTTATCAGCGTTGCTACGTGTATATGCACATGTGTACTTGCTTAGATACATATGTATGGGCGAGTATGTGGCTTACTTTCCAGTACCTTTTTTTAAGCCTACAGCAGCGGCCAACGAAATAGGTCATGAACAGTTTTTAATAAAAATTTGGTGTTTTCAAATTATCATTATTTCTTTAAAAAAAGAGAACAATTAAAAAAAATACATATACTATTGGAATACGAAATATTTTTCCTGACATTTACCAAACGAATACGATGTTCCTAAAACAATGTTCAATAGCAATTTTCAAAGGCAACATAGTAATGGACCGATCGTTCTCTATGGCAGCTTGATAAATTAGCTTTTAAATGCAGACCTTATAATGTAATCCAAAATAATCTTTTTTCTTGTGGTTAATAAACTATGTTTTGCGTTGATAAGAAAGCCCAACAGTAATTTGCATTAATGATAGTTCCCACTGCCGCTTATCGGTTGGCGGTGTTCTTTCCGTTCTGCGGTTACTAACTAAACGTCTAATTTTTCCACTCCGCAGATAAGGTTGAGAAGGTCAGCATCAACCTGGAGGATCGGACGGTCAGTGTGACATCGAACCTGTCGGCGGATGAGCTGATGGAGCAACTGCGCAAGACCGGCAAGAGTACCACGTATATCGGCGTGAAGAAGGAATGAGACGAGTTTCTCAGCAAGTTTCAGAAGTACGGCAAGCTGAAACTTGAGGTCTAGGGTATGTGCACCCTAGACCATGGATGAGGGATCTTCCACGACGTTGCCGGGGCCGGAGGAAAGCATTCGAGGGTCGCTGTTCAGTGATATTCATGAGATACATACAACTTTTACTCTTAGCCGAAATCAGATAATAGGAACGATCTACAAATTTTACACTAGTATTCGCTCTTGCCCAAATTGTATGTAGCTCGTAGTTATTTAATTGAAGTTTTATTATATTATGCATTACTTATTGCATTACTAGATGAAGAATTTCAAATTCAAACTTAACAAGTCAGAGCGTTAAGCGCAAAGTTTTTGCCTTCGGTAGATATACTCGTATTTAGGGGTATCCAATTAAATCCAATGTAGTTGCCAATACATGATAATTATACGCCAATTGCCCTCTTATGACTAATCGTAATAATAATACATATTACAAATTTTAACTTTTTGCAAAATATCAAATATATACAAATACATTTTAATCTCAAAATATGTACCTTTGTTTTTGTATGAAATATTTACTTTACCTTATGTTAGGCTGTGGAACAGCTTTGATTTTCCAATGGAAATCGGATTCCTAGGAATTTGTAGGTCCCCATCGAGTTATTTAATTTCCCGTTAAGTTTACTGCTTCTCAAACTCGAAATGTAGCATGAAAATTGTTCCATTGTCGCTCCTAATCTCCTTCAAATCAGATGCGGGCACTTAGTCATCAGGCCGCGGTGTTGGCCAGCCCAAGAATAGGCGACAAATAGCCGGTTTATGCCCTATAACAATCGGGGAGGCAGCATGAACACGTCATAAATCTCAGGAGCCCACACTTATCAAATCCGAATACCATATTCTTGGGTCTCCGCTTTCCATATTCTGTTTCTGATTTTATTGTGTAATTTTTTTGTGTGGTGCATGTTCGAGGCGTAACGAAATTATCAATCAAATGCCAGCTGGCATGCAAAGAATGCAGCAGCGCGCACACAAAGACCCAAAGCGACTGCACTAATTGAGTCCGAAGGTGGAGGTGGGGAGGCAGCTTTCCGCTTGGAATTTGATGTCGTCGTCGTCGTCGTCGCTGGCTACCTGAGGCTCTGCTTGCTCAGGTCTCCTGTTGATTTATGCCCCGGGCAACGGACTTAAACAATAAGGAGTCGGGCGAGGGACGAGTCGCCTGTCACAACACCGGTCACACATCCCATCCAGAGAGACACGTCCTTGCCTCTTTGACCGATTATAATCCCTCAAGTGTGGCCCGCTGATCAGTTCCAGATAGCATCGGCCAAGGGTCTTGGCCAGAATTGGGTAAGATCGAACACCGTTGAAATGGCCATAAAATAAACAGTTAGAGTTAGGCCTTCCTCGATGGATTTCGATAATTGTTGGGTAATTAAGATAATATTTGGAATTGACTACGGAAATGTATAAACAGTATTAGATTTTCGAATAGGTAGCATCTGTGACCAAGCCCCGAATATAATTAGGGCTTAATGCAATTTATCTTCTTTATATTTATATTATATTTAGATTAATTTAAGTATTTTTAAAGCCCCAACAAGAAAGAACGAGATCTTATTCTTCAATTGAATATATTTGATTATTTTGAAAGTAATTTCCAAGTGTAAGTAAGCCCCGTCTTAAAACTGCTAACCAAGACGATCAACGAACGTCAGAATTCGGACGCGGTCAAAGCATCACGCCTTTTTTTGGGAGGAACAGAAGACTGGTCTCTCGTGTTTTTGTTTTCATTCTTTGGAGGTTTTTTGTTGATGTTTTTCTTTGCACACTCGGTGCATTGTAGACATTCCGAAAATTGCTGGCGAAATTCCTTGGCGCATGCTTGCCAGCAAGTTGGCAGTTGGCAGTTGCAACTGGCAACTGGCAACTGGCCACTGGCCACTGGCGACTGGCAACCAGTTGGTCGCTCGTTTTTCGCCTGGTCAAGTGGCTCGGCTGGGGCCTCAGCTCGGCTCGGACTTTGGCTCGGCGGAGTTTGGTCCAGGCGGTGCGGCGTTCCTGGCCGAAACACAGCACACACGCACACTCAAAGTGCCGCCGCTGTCGTGGTTGCGGCTGTTTATTGTCATGGGAGAGATGTGAGGCGGCGGCCCGACCAGAACAATGGCACACTAAACGAAACTTAGGGCCTGGCTCTGGCAATAAATTCCGAAATAAATTGTGTCGTTTTGGGGCGGCAGGCGAGCGGAGATCTCAAAGATACCCGTACTCTCGCACAAGACAAGGTCACTTTACTAGCGATTTCGCAGTGATTAATGCCGAACGAATCGATTGGCGGCTTGAGTCTTTGTCCTGCGCTGGTCATTGAACCATTAGCTACTCCTGCCACAGCATTGGCTTCCACTACCAGCTCCTACTCCTACTCCTACGCTCCTCGGCCGTTTGGGGGAACACAGTAGCCAAGATCCAGCGGTGCAAATTGCAGAGACACGGTGGAAGAGAGCGAGAGCTGGAGCTGGAGCTGGAGCTGGAGCTGGAGTTGCAGTTGCAGTTGCAGGAGGAAGCGAAGAGAACGAAGGAGAGGACCGAGCCAAACCTGTCGACGCCATGGAAATTCCTATGGCCCGAACTCGAACTGCGATTCGGTGGCCAGCGAGCGTGTGCCAAGCCAAGCCCACGAGCTTCGTTTCGGCCATAACAAAAGCACGGTAAAAGAATCGCCGAGCCGAGCGTAAATAACTCATAGATAATAATGGCCCAGGCATTTGCAGTCCATGCAGGCAAAACAAAAGACTTAGGACACGAACTGGCCGAAGGAGTCGCGAGTCGGCAGTAGGCAGTCGGAGGCAGTCGTCATGTAACAGCAACGGCCAAAAAACCAAAACAAGATCAACTGGTTTGAAATACTCACTCAAAAAGGCTGCCAGAGCGAGAGAGAGGGCTACACGGAGAGCAACAGAGAGGGAGATACTGAGGAGAGCAAGAGAGAGGGCGACAGACCTGTTGAGTCCAAGACCTCGTCTATTGCGCGTGCCTTCGGTAGATCGCTGGATCGCTCGATTGCTGCTGCTGCCGCTGCTGCCGCTGCTGCTGCTGCTGCTTCGCCCGATCGCTGAGGCTTTGGTCCGTAAAAATACTTTTCCCCAAAGAAGTCTCAGTTGTGTTTTTGACTTTTCGCCGTGCAGAACGATTCTCCTGCGATCGGTTGCGCCGTCGTCTCCCAGTCTCTCTGCCCCGCGGCCAATATGAGACTCGTCTCTGCATCGCACTCTTCCGTTCTCCGTGCTCCGTGCTCCGTTCTCCCCGCTGCCCCGCTGCCCCGCTGCCCCGCCGTGTAATGCTCGCGAAAAGTGGTTTTCGGTATATATAGGCAGCATTCGCATACATCCGCAGAGTCAATTTTCCTGTTAGCCGAAAACCTGCCAAAATACAAAAAATAAAAATATTCGCAACAAGAAAAAAGGAAGGAAAGAATACGAGGAAAATAAATACAAAATACAAAATACAAAATACAACTGCAGTAGTGAGTGTCTGTGTCTTTGGTGTGAGTGAATATGCAAAAATGCCAGGCAAATGCTGATTCTGTTGCCATTGCTGCTCGCCAGCCACTGAGCGGTGGTAGGTGAAAGTAAAGCAATTTGTTTAATTAATTGCACGCAAGCAGTTTTCCACAGAGTCAAGCGATCACTGTGCCAAGTTAGCGAGTCCAATTAACTGAATAATCGCTGCCAATGGCCTGCAAATGAGCGGGGTTCCCCCAAGTTAAGCCGAGCTTAACCCCCGTTTGGATTATCATAATTTGTGTGCTGCTTAAGAACTATTTGCACTCGGATTATCCTCTTTAATAGTTGGAAAAGGAATTCTAGAGCTGGAGTATCTTAGAGGTAAGGTAAAAGTTTCCCTGACTATTTAAGGAGTTATTAGGATTAGGATCATTAGAGAAAATATTTAAAAATCCTGTAGACATTAATGGTTCTCTTAAAAGTGCTCATAACTTTTAATAGTTTTTTTTAAACGCCTGTTAGAGCTGCAAATGTTCTTAAAAATGCTTGAGGAAATATTTCGTGAGCTAACAAGATCCGCAAACCTCTCATAAACATATTTATTATTTATTACCTCAACTTAAGCTTCTGAGGAGCACACCTTAGAAACGGAACATTAATGTGTTCATTCTTGCGCTAAACTGTTCATAAAAATATGGAATAAATTCGCTATACACACAGATCGGCGCGGAGATAAAATCTATATGCAAATGCGACCGACTTACAGCGGCGGCGGGTCGAGTGGCAGTTATGCTAAAGACCCGCATGGGAAGATCATTTTTGGCTTGTATTTCTGTGTCGCAACCCAATTTCAATGCTGATCTCGACCCGCGGCTCTATTCTGTGTGACAAAACATTTGGCAATAAGCTGGAAATATGTGCTGTGTAGCTCACAGATACATTTTGCTAGTTTTCCGTGTTCTGGTTTAAAGTGGACAACAAACAAGCTCGTAAGCAGTCGGGCCCACAAGCCCCAAGACACACATATGCATACTATTTATATGTTGGTACAAGTTCGAATGGTCTTGTGTATATTCACCCATGGCCAAACTATTTTTATTGACTTTAGCTTTGGCGTTTGACACCTTTGCGGTTTTGTTTACGATCTGAATGAGAGTCTGCCCCGAGAAACAAAGAGAAAGAGGCGGGCAGCGAAGGGGAATTAACTTTATGCTAAGCACTGTCAAGTATGTTGGAAAAATGTGTGTGTTTAGCTATCATAAAGAGTGTCAATATACTTGAGATCATATCATTTTCCTTAATTAAAGCTCATTGCCTTATGCTCATACCTCAATACCTATAACTAGAGTATTTATTTATTTATGTTATTGTCATTTGACTTGAATAATAAATTAAATATAATATTTTGTCGAACCAGGCATGCAAAACGTACGTGCAATCACACAAGATCTAGATATATATTTACCAAAATGTTTAATAAGATACATTCATATAATAGCATATTAAACTGGCCTACATTATTTGTTCGGAAATACATTATACCTCAAATTAAGAATATCTAAAAGAGCTTTATGGAAGAGTCCAATGAGATGACAGTGTAACCAAAAGTGTAATCGAACTTAGACTGAAAATCAAGAATAAGAAGGGGATTTAAAAATAATAGAGGGCCTTAAAAAAACACTTTCTAGTTTGTGGGCGGAATGGCTACAAAGTTAACCATTAAACTCTAAACCTACAAGCGAGATTTTATGTTAAAGTCTTTGAGATTTCTGGGAATGCATAATATACTACATTAATAGACTAATTCATTATTTTATTTTATGTACAAATATTAAATTCAAACTCTTCTTTTTTTTCAAAAATTCGAGCATAACCACCTCCTGGGTAGAGTATAAGTATTTTATTGTTTAAATCAGCGAATCAAGTCGAACAAAAGGTTTATAGGCCTACGAGCAGGCCCACCAGCTGCCTGCGAGAATTGTGGTCTTGGGGAATTTGTGGGCAACGGAGAGGGCGGTGGCCAGGTAAGCCGGGGGTTTCCAGGGGCCTCAAAGCCGCTCGTGCCGACACACCTGACAAGCGAGTCCAACGCAGCTGAGGGACCACATTCTGTGGCCTGACATTATTGATACATTATGGGGCCATTTTATAGGGCCGCCATCAAAGGAAAGGGCTTTGGAGAGACAAAGTAGAGGCTGGGGAAATAGATATATAGAGGTCGGTGGGAGATATATCTCAATAGAGCCAGAGAGAGCAACCTTTAGTGAGCTTTGTTTTAATTGCCTTCGGAGTGAGTGTCTGTGTGTGTCTCTTGGCCCACTTGGGGTTGTCACTGTGTCACCTGGTGAAGGGATTGGCAGGGGATACCCAGCCGGGTCAGGGCGTGGCCCTTCTGTCCCCCGTTAAGCCAATTGTCCATTAAGCTCGCTGCTGGCTGTTGGCTCTCCGATTGCATAAGTCCCGAACTGCGGAGAGTATTTTATTTCACTGTCAGTTAAGATGAAAAAGTGCTTTTTATTATTCCCCTTGCTTATTGGTATTTTGCCCCTTGCTGACATCACGTGACAACAGCAACAACAACGACAGCACGGAAACATGGCTTAAATGCTGGTTCGGTGGCATTTTTTCGCCGCGAAACAAATAATTTAAATGTCAATGGGCAGAGAGCAGGCTGGCAGCTAACCAGCTCTTTTGGCCACGAGAAGGGGAGGCCCAAAAGACCAATAACAGCCAGGTGACCCAATTCCGGGACAGACACTGCAGCAGCCGCACCGAAACACTTTCTCTCCGGGTCCAGCTCCGTCTCCGTCTCCCACTCCGATCGCGTTCTGGGCTCCCAATTTCGACCTCGTCTCTCGATCGCAATTAAGAGAAAATTTAATTTTGAATTTATTAAGGCAAATAAGCCGGGGCTGGTAGCCCAGAAACGCCGTTCGTGTCTGCTTTTGACATGAATCAATGTTCCATCCGCATGCAATCGGCCTCAGAACGCAGCTGAAGACGAGCTGGAGATAATTACGGCACTCCACAGTTCTTCAGATGCCACAACAAGACCTCCGGACTGGCCTTGGGTACTTATTGGCAAAAGAAATTCGAAAATCAAATTAAGATCAACAGGGGAACCTGTGGCCTTCGCTCTGGATGATGATGGATGCTCTGGGCTGACTCATGTGATTTCTGATCAAACTCTCGAGGGTCTACTCTAGTTAGGCTTCCTAATTAATTGATATATTTATGCTGAAAGGTTGGGCAGTAGAAATACTATCAGGGGATTGATTGATCTATTTTTATTTTTATAGGTATATATTTTAGTTTTAATTAATTGTAAATGGAAGTAAGGCAGAGAGATGTTCATTCTTTTATAATAATAAGAGTACTTTTAAAGAAATTGCTAATATAAATATTACAAAATATATCATGAGGTTATATTAAAAGAATTCGAAACTAATATAAACATATATATATAAAATATATAATTTATTACTTAAAAATACATTTAATCAGTCAAAAATAAGTTTAAGTTTCAAGTGTTTGACGGAGATAATATTTTAAGTAATATTCCTATATTCTTTATACTACAATATGCCGGGGTTATTGTAGAAATCTCTTACCTATTACAAAGATTATTGAATCATTCAAGTAAAATGACTTTTACTTCAAAACGTCATCAATAAAAGTTCTTATAGCTTACTTTCCATAACCTGAGGCATTCAACAGGGGCTTTTTGATACATTAGCATTTAATAAATTCTCCAAACAAAACATCTGAGTCCCTTGATTATTAGAAATCGATACGGCTTCTAAGTAATCTGGTAGGTTCTCAATGGATTCCCCAGTAGATAAAATAGCAATTCCCAGACAAATATCCAATATATCCATCCCAGCTCACACATTCTCGAGGAGACTAGAGCCAAAGGCCACGGGGCCACTTGAAATTTGTTCAGTGTTTGCCTTCAACTCGATGGCTGGAAACAGAAAGAAATTCCGTGAGCCTGGCCAAGTATCGGTTACAAAACGTTTCAATTTTTGCTGGCTCACTGGGGGAGGGGAGAATGGAATGGAATCGAAGCCCCATTTGGGGATCGGGGATCGGAGATCGGAGATCGGTGGTTATCATTGAGCATTTGTTTGTTTTGGGCCCATTTTAACACGCGCTGGTGCCCCCGGCCAAAACGAGAGACTGCCTGCCAGTCAGCCAGGCAGAAGATGCCCCAAAAATCGAGGAGAGAAAATCCAACAATCCAACAATCCGGAGATCTGGTGAGCCGGCGCGGGAGAGAGTGCCTCAGAAATCAGATACCTTTTACGAGCTTTTGCCACATAGGCCAGCGAAGAATGCCAACCAAATTGGTGATAAATTCATCGATGAAATTGTTTAGATAACAAACGCAGCCACACATTTGTTTTCCCGAGGCATTCTGGTTTTGTGGCTTTTATTTATTTTATTTCTGGGCTGTCTGAGCTGTCGGCCCGGCCAAGTTGCCACCGCAACTATCTATAAATGGCTAATGACAATGGATTAGCATAAGCTGTGCAATTAATCTTTGTAATAAGTGGAAACCGAAGCAAACCAAGTCGAGTCGAGTCGCGGTCGTGGTCGTGGTCCAAAGACAAATACGAATACCAATAACTTGGGGCCCGCGGCAAAGAAATTATTGGAAATTTTCAGCGTAGATCTTTTGTATGATTAATGAATGGAGCGTACCGAAGCGATGGGCACGACAGAGGCTATAGGATCCCGAACCCGAACCCGAACCCATGATTTTATTATGCAAATCGCCTGTTAAGGGCGTAGAAGGCCGCATCTATTAGTGTCGGCTCCACACCATCCACCGACGCCACCTGACCGACCCGGCCTGGGATAGGGATTACCCTCGGAATCAGAGGAATGATTCTACACTTCACACCGCTATTGGGAATCCGCGCTGCAACGTGTCCCCTCTCCGTTGCATATTAATGGGCCCGGGGCCAAACTTCAAACAGTTAGTCTTATGTGCGGCATATTAATTATGAAATTTTAGATTGTATATGTCTCTTCTTTCTGTGGAGCTGTGTGCGCATGGGCCTTTCACTTTGGAATGCGGTAGCTGGCGAAGAAAGAGGGAAAATAACTCAAAAGCCGCCACAAAACGAGCCGACAACGACAGCGAATAAATTCGTTATAATTTGCTATAACAAAGAATGTTCCTCGCCAGATTTCGGCCGGAATTCGGGCTCCAATTTCGCTGGACCAAAAAACAAGTTAGAAGGTTTTTGTGTTCTCTTGGGGAGCGGTATGAATACATATATTCCTTTTATTAGTTGGCGGAAAGGGAAATACATTAATGACAATTATTAAGAATGAGTTTAGGTCATATTTAAATATATATATCTATATATTCATATTTACATACCTCTCTCAAAATTGAGTTAGCATCTAGCATAGCCTGAATCTTGATATGAATGGTAGAAGGACTCCCTGGAGAAACCATAAAACTGAAATAGAAAAGCACTAAAGTATGCTTCCTGTTTCCTGGAAATCGCATACAGGGAAGTTTAATGTTATATCGGAAATGTGAGTTCCAATCGAGTGAGTAAGCCTGGCCAAGTAGATGCCTTGACAGTTCGCCGGAGAGCCATAAACTCGGTTATGTGATATTAATTTGCTGCGAGTTCTCGAGATCACAGATCGCTTTCTCGCCGGAGACAGAGCCGGAGGAACCATAAATCTGTCAGAGGAGCCAATGAAGCTCAGAAGAATGGAGTCCAACAAATGCCATTTAAAATGCGGCAGTTTAGCTGCCATTTATATGGGTATCAATCGGTGTTCCTCCGCGAGTGTCGGCCAGGGCTGGGGCTGGGATAATTAATGCGACGCCAGAGACGAAGACATAAAATAGAGTTCACAAATCCGAAACGGTGAAAAAGAAATCTGAGAGGTGAGCCAGGTGAGCCAGGTGAGAAGCAATGAGATGACCCCATTCGGCGGGACTCTGATAAGGGGTCGCACATAGCAAATTACCATGAAGCATGATGAATATTCAGACTTCCCGCTGAGCCCGAAAGAGATCAGCGGATAAACGCTGCGAAAACTATTTAAATTGTTTGGCCAACACACGGGTAACAAGGTCAAATCGATCGCTTGGAGTGCTTGAGCTCGAGTCCGAGCCCATTTATCACGATCAGCGATATATGGGGGAGGTTTATATAATATGTGGGAAGCCTGAGCATGATTCATGAGAGTGCTCACTATAACTTGTTTGCACCCAATGGCCATGGTGTGTATTTTATGGGGCGTCTCTTTTAACTACTGCCAGTGATTTCCCTGGCAAACACAGACTCCTAACACTTTTCCCACTCACAGTCTAATAAGAATATATACTGAATATAATGCCCAAGTTGGAGAGTAAAGATATCTAGTTTGTGGCCGCGGCCATATATGAATCATGGCTCTGAATTACTGGGAACCTGCTGGAATACCTCCTGTATTATTATAAGGCATCCGCGCCACCGGCAACCTGAGCCCCGTTTCCCTTTCCAGTACCGCTCTTGGACACTTCCGATAAGATCGCTTTCGGTATTCAATAGAAAAGCTAAGAAACTCGCTCCCTCTTTTTTTTTACCGGGAACGGGAATGGAAACGGAACGGGACGGGACGATAAGGGAACCAGCTGCTATATGGCGAGAGAAGGTTTTTCTCCTTTTTTACGAATAAAGTCTGACATTATGCCTGCAAAAACGACTTCCAGCGAAATGAAATCGAACGGCATTGATTGCATGCCAATGTGGCTCCAAAGTTCTTGATCGACACCTGCGGCCAGACGACGACGTTCCGTCAGCCGAGACATCGACTCCGACTGCGACTCGGATCCAGATTTCGATGCAGACTTCGATCCAGGTCCAGACTGAGATCAAGATCGAGACCGAGACCGAGACCGGTGGCCATTTATAGAGCAAACTGGCCAAGAGCAAATAGCAAGACGATCAACAGACGATCAACTTGCCATGCCAATGACGCAAAACACGCAATGGTCCGAGTCTCCTCCGCTCTGGAACTGCTCCCTCCTCAACTGCCTCGCTGCTTCCTTCTCTGCTCATCCTCTACTGCTGCTCCCCCTCCGCTCCCCTTTGGAAGCTTTCTCTGCGGCGAGGAGGCAGCGTTAATTATTACGAGCAGAGGAAGTGGCCACGACGTCGGCAGCGACTAATTGCACTGGAGCGGCTCCAGGGGCAGGGGCAAGCAGCCGGCCGGCTAGACGACGTCTCTGTCCACTGGGAGAGCTCCGCTCCTCTTCCCATTTAATACGACTTGGACAGAGCGGCAATAATTACAAGGGGGGATACTTATTCAGAAATTGAAATCAAATCGTAGATTTCTCTTTAGATTGATGGGCTTGCACTTGCAATTTTGTAATACAATTTATTCGTAATTATGTGACTCTTATCTTAGACAAAGTAGTTATTGTGGAAGCACATTACATTATTTATATAAGCTCCTACCATTTCCTAACTTCCCTGCATTATTTAATAAATTAGTTGAATACTTCTTTAATTTTTTTTAATTTTTCCCATTATTTAGGGCCGCAAAATGCAGCAGCTGGAACTGTGAACTCTGGACCCTAACTCCGGCTGCTCAAAAGTAGAGAAGTATCCACATACGCGGACTGATACGCAGACAGAATAATGCCCACTCGCCACAACTGGGATACGGAGCGCGTGGGCGTGGCACATCTGGCCGGAGCCCTCAGTCCGCTTTGCATAACCGATGCCAACCACGAGATACTGCGGCCGAAGCCGCGGAGGTGAGTTCGCTGCCGCAGTCTTTCGATTCCCCAAATCCCAACTCACTATAACTTATGGTTTATGCATGCATGGAAATTATGACTCCGGGGTTCTCTGATTTACTAGCTCGATACAGATTATTTGTTATTCCATTATTATTCCATCGCTACCCTCAAGCTCAGAGAAGAATAATATTCACGCAGTTTTTGCACAGAATTATTACTAATGTATAATTTTCCAATTAATCCATGTTTTGTTAATTGCTATTGCTTCTAGTTTAAAGATCCTGAGATCTTGATAGAACGGAGAAGTAATTTTATACAAATTAATCTTAATTATTAAGCAATAAAAAATAAAAACAATGTTTTTACGTTTAAAGAAAATTTTTTATATTTACATGTATAGTTACACAGGCAGCCTTTACGCCGAGTCTCGCATCTTGTACCTTTAGTTCGAGTCAGATGGGCATGCTTCTCTAGGTGACGTGTGTGAAACCAGGCTAACTTCAGCACGATCACAAACCGAAGTAAAATGTATTTGTATGTAGAATCGTTTAACTTTACAAAGGTTACTGTGTTAAAAACGAGTAGAATTCTTACATGGTTTAAGCCCTTTTTGGATATATATTCTTGGTCTGCATTAAGGTAAAAAAAAAGGATTAAGGTCAAAAAAGAATTTTCCAATTTCAGGAAATTTTTCCCTTAGCGTCTATGGGTAGCTGTGCAATAGGTATGCAAAATTCACGTAAGCAAGTATAGATCTCTATTCAAAATTAATTACAACATGGGAAAAAATATTTGTAATTTGATTTCCTTGAAGTTAACAAATTTATAACCTATTTATATTTGTGGTAAATAAAATACAATTTCTATAAATAATTTAATTAATAGTTAAAACTAAACAATTTATTGTTAAGATCCTAACAAAAGTGACAATCACAAAAAATCTGCAGACTCTGGACATCAATTTTAATCACTGTCAAAACCTAGATAACTTTAAATAGGAATTAAGTCTCACCTGGCACGTGCCTGAGTATTTTTAGAATTCTGTGACAAGAGCGAAGTCTTCGCTCCGCTGAAGAATCTGAAATATTTTGCGATCTGGTTTCTGCCAGACGAGGTTCTTCCACAAAGGCAACTATTTTTGGACTTGACTTGGCCACTTGCATGCATAATTGTGCACAAAGGCGTGAAGTAAGCCGGGTCTTCGGCAGACGGGCATCAGTCAGAGGGGCCAAGTTGAACGGACAATAAACTCTAATTCTACTTCTTTTCGGAAGTGAGACAAAAACGAGGGGAAAATACACAGGAAAAAATGACACATTACACATTTGGTCTTAAGCCGCATAAAATAAAGTAATACTATATTTAGAAAAGCTTGTTAATCTTTTACAATACCAATTTGGTAAAGATATAAGATCTACATAACTAGAACGACTTAATCTTCAATTCAGTTCAAAGATAATATGAAAAAGATCTCAAGTAATTTGATCTTACCACAATTTTTGTTGTCTGCACGAAAGAAGTTGGATGGGAAATGCTCGTATATAGAAGCCGATAAAGAAGGGCCGGAATAGCGGACGCTAGACGATTTTCGGAAATAATAATGGATTGTTTGTTTGTTTGTCTGAGCAGAGGCTTGGAGTTGGTCTGCAGACCGAACGGGAACGGTCGGTCTGCGATTCGTTTTCGCATTGTGAAGCCGGTCAAGGTTAATTTGGAAAATATTAGTGTCAGAGGAAGGAAGCCCGCCCCTCGGCACAAGATTGCTCCGGATGTGGGCCACAAAAACTAAGAAGATGAGACTGGCTTTACGACCCAAGCACAGGTAGAGCTCAACCTGAAGCTGAAACCGAAGTTGAAGCTGAACCTGAAGCCGAAGCTGAGGCCTTATAATTATTAAATGCGGGCCCGGCCCAGTGAGACTCGACTAATTCAATTAAAACGAGACTAGACCGCGCGATACTTACTCACAGATACATCTGTACCGAGGCGAGGTTGGCTCCGAAGGTTCCATCCAAAGTTCAAGCTCGATTGAGAAATCCCGTGGCGGAGCGACGGCTGCAATGGCGGACAATTGCCGATTGAAATCTGTCCAGGAAGCTGAAATATGACTGGCATTTTGCAAAACTTTATTGTGGCCCGCCAGCTGGAGGGCTGGCATCTCTCTTTCGGGCAATTAAAAGTCTGAAATGCGAGTAACAACAAACAAATGACAGTTGGAAATATTTCACACAACAAACGAAACGAAAGTGAAAATCGCAAAATGTGAATAATTAGCAGGGCCGGCAACAATACGGCGAATAAAATAATAATAGCTAACGAACTGAAATAGGAAAAATTTACGAAAAGTTCGCCACAATTGCCACTGGCGGCACCAACAATTTGTAGCTAACAAAGTCAATGACAATGGCCAGGAGGGCCCCATCCCCAGCCCCTCTGCGAGGGCAACAAACCCTGCCGTGCATGCCGTCTCTATCGGAGCATCTTCGGTGTAATTTCGAACGCAGCATTAAAGCGGGCACAAGAAATAATGCGGCGACGTGGGGCAAGTGAAAACGTTGTTACCTTTTTACCTCCGCCGCGACTTTCTTTGCCGAGCCACGAAGCATGTACCTGTGAGATACTTTTCGGTGTTTGTCAAAGCGTACTTATACTTATACTTAACTATACTTAACTAACTTAACTAGTTGCCATCGAAACAGAATCCAGGCCCAAACCGCGAAAACCGAGCACCAGCAACTAGAGAAATCCAAGGCGCGAAAGTGTGGGAGATTTTCGGGGGCAGCATCTGGTGCCCGGATCGGAGCAGCCTGCTGATAGATCTGGATAGACAGGCGACTAATTAAGTCGTGGAAGCGTTGCCGTCAACGAGGAAGATGCCGTCTTCAAACGGAAGCAAAGTCAGTCGCTCTCCGCCAGTGCATCTTCATCAGCATCAGCATCAGCAACAGCAGCATCTCCATCGCAGCACCAGATGGAGGCTGCTGCTTCATCATCATCACGAAGCCTCTCCAATTGGCGATGGGATGTGGTTGAATGCGGAAACCTGGTCGGACGGACGCCCCACAGTAGTCAGTCGCAGCATATTAAACTCTAATCAGCAAGATGTGATGATACGATAGGGCCAAAAGCACTCGCAGAGACCTGGGTAGCAATTTGTCAGATGTTGGGGTTTCATAACAGTTACAGCCAATTGCCGTGTCACTGATGGTGTCGGGATACCACTGCCGGCCTCCGAGTATATCATTCCGAAGGCACACACAGGTGGGGAGTGTAAACTCACCGAGATTGTCATTAACTCAATGGGGATGGAGTTTATAATTTCAGAGGGAGTATCCTTGGCTGTATATGGCAATCTTAACAATGCTGGTCATCAGCTTACTGACTTAAAGGAGAAGCTTTAGGATCGAATACTAAATTGTACTTGTAACTTTGGCAAAATCTTATATTAATCAATCACGTTTATAGTTTTTAATTTACAGTTCCAGGCTGTTAGTACCCAATTCTTGCTGGACACCTGAATATGTGACTCTTAAGCATTTTCTAAAAATTTCTTAACACTCCGAATAACTTTCCTGCCCAGATTTCATAATCAATTTTCCAATGTTCCCAGGCCCACAGGGAAAACATGACTCAGCCCGAAAGAAGTTTGGCTTGGGCAATCCACGTCAATCACATTTGTTAAATCTTCCATGGGGGAAAGGGAAAAGGGAAAATAGATGAAATGAAAATTCGTTGAAGCCAACAAGTATTTGGCTTAAGTATTTCTACTGCCAAGCTTGCCTTGGGACTGAATACTGTGGGCTTAACCTTGCCTCGACTTCCATTTCCATTTCATATTCGCTGATATTTTTCTGCCAGCAAGAGATTATTAATGATCTCGGCTTAAAGACCTGGTTCTAATGATCTGCCATCGACAAGACCAAGTTCGAAAACCAAAAGCCGAAAAGCCGAAAACCGAGTACCGACGTCGAAAACAATTTCCTGTCTAATACTGTCAGGCATGAAAAACGAAAGTACCCAAAGTCCGAACATTAAGGCGCGCTGGTAAACCTCATT
Organism: Drosophila pectinifera; assembly: GCA_008042775.1. Classification (NCBI taxonomy): domain Eukaryota; kingdom Metazoa; phylum Arthropoda; class Insecta; order Diptera; family Drosophilidae; genus Drosophila; species Drosophila pectinifera. The sequence goes on along the minus strand of VNKC01004573.1, from coordinate 13,333 downwards.
AGTCCGTTGACACACATAGCCATAGCCATATGGTGTACATATCTCCCAAAGGTTCGGGCCGGGCTATATATCTGGTCTTTACTTTCTGGTGAGTTGCATTTACCGCCTTTGTGTCCAGTTTTCCAGCCATTTCGGCTGCTTTTTCTCCTCCTTTGCGGCCGAGTTGTTTTATAAACACGCGAATATTACATTAAACCTTTTGCTGTAGTTTTTGTGTTTCTGGGCTTCTGTTTCGTTTTTTAATTTTGGGAGGTCTCTCGCGTATAGAGCGCGGCCTAATGGGTGTAAGCATATTTATGGCCTGTCATTACTTTTCCGTAAATTAAACTTTTTAATGCGAAAATTGCTTAGAGTGTAATTTTTTTAATAATCCACCTGGCTTAGAAACCCACAGCACAGCCACGGCGGCGGTGGTGGCGGCTACTAGTGAGGAAAGTTATTGTATAATCGGCCGATACGACTACGAGTAGATAGAGCGGCACCGAGTTTTCCGTATTACGTGGGCGTTTCAATGCCCGATCTTTCTGTATTATTCGTGGGGGAATTTGGAATTTGGGTATCTGGATCGTGGCTTTCTAATTGCATTGCTTTGTGCGTACGTCGGTGGTTGTGGATGGATTATGGTTGGGTCTGTGGTCTCGGCCGCTCCTTCCATCGTTTCCAGCATTTACCTTTCATTCTTCATCCACAAAGAGAAGCTTCTGGCGGTGGCCGAAATGTGAGGATCTGGATGGGCAGGCATGGATGGCTATGACTTTATATCGGGAGAAACAAAAGGCTAACCCCAAAGAACCGTTATGTCAGCGCCGGAGCTGCCTGTATAAATCATTAGAAGCAGGTTACGCTCGGCAATTTATTTGCTCCACACATGAGATGTATCTTGTAGATGTATCTGCGGGCCTACGCACGTCTGCCCATGCTCAGAACCACTGAGCTTGGCTTGGCTGTCTGGCCGAGAATCTCACCATCTGGGGATCCGGGATCCCGTACCGCGACTGCGACTGGGACTGGGACCTGGGACTGGGACCTGGGACTGGGACCTGGGCAGAAGCCAGGGAAAGGAAGCTGGCAAAACGATCTGATAAGTGTCAAGATTGTATAACCTTCGTGTGCTGGGTGGTGCTCCTCCGGCGCTGCTCGGATCCGCTCCCCTGGCCCCGCGGAACAGTTATACATAATTAAATCCAGTGCAAGGCCCGCCGCCAGAGCTGGTAGCCACTTTGCCCAGTCACGTCTTCGGAGCTGGGAGCTCGGAGCTGGGAGGCCTTTGGAAGCCGCCTTGAGAGGTGGCTAATGTGTGATCATGAAATTGGCTTTGCTCTGTACATATACTCTATTAATTTTCATAGCGTGTAATTAGCATTAATTCTACAAGTAAATATGTTGTGAAAGTGAAGATCAGTTAATATCTCTTCTTATCTAACTCAATTCGGGTGCTTTAGAGGGAAGTGTTCGAGTCCACGCTCGGATTAAATGAAATATATAATTATTTCTTGCTTCCCCTTAATCTGGGATTAAATTAAATACATATAATTTAATAATTATAGAAAAGCGAAAAGCTGCATCCTATTCCAAGCTTATTTCCTTTATGATTAACTCTTGATCATCTTCCACGCGTTCTCCAATTATTTCGCCCCGCTGAGCATCACTGCTACCAATCACGGTGACTTTTTGAAAATCACCGCAGCCAAAGCAACAAAAACAACAGTGAGGCGAGGAAAACGTAAAAGAAAACTCAGTGATACTGCCTTAGTACTCGGAACGCACTCATACTCAGACTCGTACTCGATACCCGCAGTTCGAGTACGAGTACGAGTACTGCAGGCAAGTCAGCCCTCAAAAGCTGCCCTGCTGTTGTTGACTTGTTTCCAGCGACCGCAGAGGCAGTTCCATTGTTTTGGTCACACAGCTGAGAGGCTGAGAAACAAATGGAAAATGGAAAACAGAAACGGAAAATGGAAAAATTACCCAAGATAGAGCCAAAGACCCGACCCTCCGCGCAAGGTGGCGCGGCTCAAGCCCCGCAGCAGAAGGTCCAAAATGCGCTGTGAAAATGAGGAAAAACATATACAGCGGGGGCTGATATAGTAGCACTAAAGATAGACTTACCTTTATGCAAATATTTGGATTCCTGTAAGTCAGTCCGAGTATATGTTCTTCCTCTTCTATACTGATTATATTAAAGTTATTATATGTACTCTACTTTATGGGTACTTATAATCATATGGACATTGTAGGAATTATTTATTTATCTAGTTATTTTTAAATACATTTCTTCAAGATTTTTTATTACATAAAACATATATGGGTAGTCAAATAAATTTCTTATATTTATTATTACATTTATTAGTTATAGAAATTACTCATCCTAAAAGTTCCTAAAGGATCCTTGAGAACTTCTTGCTCGAAAAGCCCAAAAATACATTATAATAAACACACAGATTTCCTGATACGCCAAATATACGCTATTATTTTGACCGCTACTGTACAGATCTAGCCATCGGCAATGACTCGGCAGCGCTGCTGATGTCGTCGCAGGCAGCGACCGCGGCCGCGGCAGAGGCAGCAGCTGTGGCTCGAATCGGATCCAAATCCAAGCTCAGTTTCAGTCGGACTTCAGCTTCAGTTCCACCTGGGAGCGATCCAAAGCGGCAACGGCAGCGCGAGTTTTCGGAAATTTCGGGAAGAGTTCGAGCTTCGGCCGCGGCTGGCTGAGCACCAGAGCAATGATAATTTATAATTTGCATAATTACCATTATTACCGACAGTGCGACAGTGAAATGGGAAAAGCAATGCTACAGGAAGAAGCAGCAGGTGGCTGTGCCTGAAAAATATGCCTAAAACCCATAATAAAGCAAGGAAATCAATATTATTAAATAGATAGAGCCACTATAAAAATAATAAAAATTAATTAGAACCACAGAAAGTGTTGTATTTCAGAGAAAAGCATAAAAAAAAAAACAAGAGTAATAAGTGAATTAAAAGAATTGTAAAAAGCACCAGAAATACTTGATTATTGCTTCAAATATTTCTAAGTGTTAAGTGTTTTACTAAATCCTTTGCTAAATTAAAGGAACATCTATTGGACTTGGACCAAAGAGAAATCCCTCCCCTGATTTAATCCTCGTCTTATTTGTGATTATAATAACTGAATACGAGACTAAAACTGTTCAAAGGAAGCCTGAAAGTTATAAATTTTAAGTTCCGTTTTGAATATTTAACTAAAACTAAAAATATATGGAAAAAGGCTTTATGAACTGGACTCCATGCGAACTGCCATGAAACCAAAGCCCAACTGAGACCAGCAGCAGCATGTATTGCACCAAAGATTGCACCTGCAGCCTGTGCCGGGAGCTGCGCAGCTACAAGCCGAGTGGCAAGAAGGGGTCTTCACCCAAAATAGCAGCTTCCGCACCCACTCCGCCCGCGAGTTCCCTGCTCAGCAGGATGCTCAACGACAACTTCATCCTGCGCAGGCGTGGCATCTCCTTGAAGAACTTCCAGCCGCAGTCGCTGAGGAACAGCGAGATGCTGGCGCAGCAGCTACCCGTGCCACGTCCTCCACAGACGCCCTCGCCGACGCCCATCGAGGAGCTGCCGGACTGGGCGGCGGAGGAGGACTCGTCGCGAGCAGGACGGAAGCCCAACCACAAGGTGGTCATATACTTTGGCGACTCCATCCATCGCGGCCAGCAGTCGCCACTGCCGTCGCCCAAAGAGCTGCACTCGCAGCTGCTGCAGGAGATGTCCCAGAAACTGAAGGCCCACGAAGAGGTTGGCCCGGCGGAGAAGGAGGAGAAGACTGAAGCGGAGGCGGAGGCGGAGGCGGAGACGGAGAAGATGAAGGTGGAAACCACGCCGGCGGCGGCGGGGCAGCTGCGGACGGATGACGAACTGCCGCCCTACATTGAGAGCGTGCAGAACGGCGTAATTAATATCAGAATTGAAGGCAATTACCGGCGAGCCAGTGCGCTGGTGGAAACGGTGGCAAAACCGACTCTGGCCGTCGTGGGTCCAACGAAATCCGATGCAGCCGATGTAGCCGGCAATGGCAACGATAATGATGACGACGATAGCGACGACCCTGGCCAAGATGAGGCGGAGACGGACTCGTGCGACTGGAGCTACGTCCAGGAGTGGCGGAGGGCAGCGAAACGGTACTCGGAACTCGGCGGATCATACGCCATTACTTATTTTCCCAAGCCCCAGTCCCCAGTCCCCAGTCCCCTACTCCACTATCCATTTTCCATTTTTCATTTCTATTTATGTTGTGCGAATGCAATTCTATTGTGAAAGTTGGCCAAAAAGGGTTTTCTTCTGAGCGTAGAATTGGATGGCCTTTAATTGGAAAAAGGGAAAGGAACTTGACTGGGAGTTGAATCTAACGAGAATACAATCGAAATTCAATTGGGAGGATGTCAAAAATAGTTCCAAGAGGAAAATATTGGGAAGCCATCAGACCTGAAAGTAATAAAAAGACAACTCAAATCACCATTCAGTTAAAGATAAGATATAAGGGAAGGGAATGGCTAGAAGCTCTGAAGAATGAGATAAATCCAAGTCCCACAGTAGAAAGAAAAGGCTGTCTATTTTAATGTCACCCATTAGAGATGATGTTTGATTTTATAAGTCATAATGTCGAGAGGAAAATCGTAAAACTTGGCTACAAATTTACATAAGAATCTAGTAAAATGAGTCTTTATAATGTGGATCAGTAGTACTTAATTTAAATGCTTTAAGAAAGTAAAGCACACAAGTTGCTTATGTGTTTTCTATTGTTTATAATAAAGATTATTTAAAATCTAAAATATATGCTGGAAAGACAAAAGAATAAGTATAGCAGTAAACTAATATTCTGATATATAAGAAATCACAGAATATAGTAAACATCTTGAAGGGCTTAAAATATATAGATAATGCCATTCCAGCATTCTCATGAATAATATGTTAGCAAAAAGCAAAGCAAAGGTCACTGTTCTAAAACCAAAGGCTTATCAAGTTTCAAGTTCAGAATTAGATCATAATAACAGAACTGCTAAGAAATGCAAAGTTCCCCGCATAAATCGTATTTAGCACAGACCTTTGGGGAGCTGTATTAAAGATATTAGAGTCATATTGTCAGCAAAGACAATAAAAGACGAGTCAAGCCGTCTCGAAGTCCAGAATTTGGGTCAATCACAGCTCATGTTACAGCATCGTCAAGGGGATGAGCAGAAATCTGAACGATAACAATGGCCAAAAGCCAAACAGAATGAAGAGATTTTGCGGTCAAATTACTTTGTCACATGCTAATAAAAAATCGTAACTGGCTTTTAATATCGTATTTTTATTTTTTTGTTTTTTTTGCTACAACCAAGCCCAGGGAGGTGCAAAGAATTGTGAGAACGAAGATCAACCCACTTTCCAAAACAAAAGGAAATGTTTAGCAAAAGAGGAAGCTACGCTATTGTATGCCTTGCTTTTAGGGGTTATATGATTTGTATAAAGTGTTTAAATATTATTTATATTTTATTTTAAAAAAATCAGATATATTATTTACATAATTCCAGAAACATTTAATATGCTGCTTTGTCTTCTCCAATGTTGAGAATTTATTTGCATAACCCCGAACCTTTACATATATATTAACCCTTTTAAATAGTAGAGTATTCCTAATGTTTTCAGAAGCTTTGACACAAATATAGCTAAAACAAAGCTCCCGTCTTAGTACGGCCTTTTGTATATATGTTTCTGTCTCCCAACTATGTCTACTTTTAATTAGGTGTCACTGCTCCGACTTTGGCCCGCGACTAACTAGAAGACTAACTAGAAGTTTGTGTGAACTAAGATTAGCGGCCAGGTGACATCTCTCCCGGCTGCCCGTTAGCCAAATCTTTTGTTTATCTTAAGCAGGCTTCTTTAGTGGCTGAATCTTAATGAATTGCATCATTTATGGGCCTAGAAGTAGGTCAGCTCTGCTGTGAAATTTTTGAAAAATATATATACGATTTTGCTATGCAAATAAAGATGACTTAATGGGCAGATATAAATTAATATGCCGAGAAATGAAACACGATTACAGGTGTGGCAAAGATCGTATCTTATCACATACTAAATCTTCTTTGCAGAATTACCATACATATTATTATAAATGTTATCGGTATATTATCAATAGAAGGTTCTAAAAACAAACAAATAAAGGACTTGCCTCACATTTTGTTCAAAAATATAGTTATTTAATGTTCTAATTAATATACATTTTAAATAAAGTGGTAATAATTCTGTTATCTATTTTCCTTTCCAGACCCACTGGCAACCTGCCGCCCAACTTCAGCCAGCTTCCCGCTCCCAGCCAGATCACCGGCCTGCCACCCGTTCCGCCTCTTCAGCTGCAGTCGCCCCAGCAGCAGCAGCAATCCCTCTCGCAGACGCCACATGGAGGAGGCCCCCAGAAGGGATTGGCGGTGGCCATGGCTACGCCAGCACCGCGAGTATTCAAGGAACTGGCCCAGCAGCCCAACAAGGGCGTACCCCACAAGGTGGTGTCCAGCCCCGGCTCCAGCTCCCAGCTGGTGAGCTCTTCCAGCCAGCTGACTTCGCCCGTATCCGCCTCCAAGGCTCTGATTCCGCAGCGAGCGGTGGCGGGTCCGGCGCGCTTGACCGTACAGAGTACTCCAGTGAAGTCGCAGCCCCCGCAGCTGAGCGGGAGTTTGAACCAGGTCTCGCCCAGCAGACCCACGCTGGGGATACCCACAACGGCGGTGAACTCCTCGCCGGCCAGGACGCATCAGCACGACCAGTTCCGGGCGCTGCAGCGGGTGCAGGAGTGCCACAGCTCCTCGGACGAGAACCGCAGCTCCGGACACGCCAGCATGTCGGATACCGGTGGCCACAGCTCCTCTCCGGCCGGGGGCATGACCCTGGGTCCGCTGCCCGAGGATCGACTGGCGGCGGGAGTGACCAACCGGAGCACCAGGTCCCGGCGCCACCGCGGCATAATGCCTGCGGGGAAGGCCCCGTGGAGCGGAACCGGACTGGAGGACATCAAGCTGGCCATGCTCACGCTGCGCTCCCAGACGAGCAGCAGCACCTACAGCAGCCTGAGCGCCGGATCGGAGAGCTCGGAGCCGGCCCGCCGACTGGGCAGGTACTCCTCGCTCGAGACCGTGGTGACCAGCACCAGTGCCGACGAGTTCGTGTGGGTGGACTCGCACAACCGGCTGGTGGAGCTGCAGCATCCGCCCTGGAGCCAGCCGTGCATCCTGCGAGTGCTCCGCAACGGACGCTGCCAGCAGCAGGCGGAGCACCTGGCCGTGGAGGCGGTGTCCCGCCTGGGCTACCTTCTGCAGCGGGCGCTGGTGAGGATCGCCCGCGAGATCCAACGCTTCTCCGCGGGCGTGGGCCTCTGCTCCAAACAGGAGGTGGCCGGTGCCCTGCGGGTGGTGCTCAGCTCCTCGCTGGCGGACTCCTGCACGAAGGCCTGCCTCCGGGCCGCCGCCATGTTCGCGGTGCCCGGCGAGAGCGCCCTCAAGCAGAGCAAGTCCGCCCGAGCGGGCCTCCAGCTGTCCGTGGGCCGCTTCTACCGCTGGATGACGGATGCCCGGCTGGGCAAGTTCATACACGAGTACGCGGCGGTCTACCTGTGCGCCGGCATCGAGAATCTCCTGGAGGAGATCGCTCTCCAGTGCAACGGGAGCACTGCGGCTGCCTTGGACCAGAGCATAGCCAGTTCCGGCGACGTGTGGGGTCTGCTGCAGCCCTTCGCCCACTTAAATGCCGGCAGAGTAGCCAGTGGGGCGTTGGCCCTGCCCAGGTGGGCCAGTGCCTCCTCGCTGGCCACCTGCGTGGGCAGTGTGCGGGAGCTGAAGGAGAAGGCCCTGCGCACGCAGCAGGAGTTCCAGCTGGCCGCCGCCCTTTCCGGATCCGCGCTGGCCGCTCTCTTCTACTTCATGCGCTGCTCCCAACTGGAGCACACAGAGCTGCTGGCCGCCTCGGGCTGCAATGCTGGTCAGGCTCCGGCTGCTCCTCCTGGAGCGGGTGCGTCCGCCTCAGCGGGCCACCACGTCCAGGAGCTGTGCTATGAGCGCGCCTATGTGGTGCTGCCCCCACTCGCCGAGTGGCTAAGAGTGGCCGCCGCCCACGCAGAGCACAGGAGCGCCCTGATGATCGACAAGGACGACATCATGCAGGCCGCACGGCTGCTCCTGCCTGGAGTGGACTGTCCCATCCGCCCGGTGGCGCACGACGAGGAGCTGCCCACCAAGAAGACGCACTTCAACAACGCACCCGCTGGCAGCTCGACGGGCACCGGAACGGGCAGCAGCAGCTGCAGCTCGCCGGTGGTCAGCGGCATGGGAATCGGTGAGGACACCTCGGAGCTGGGCAGGCGAGCCACCATCGGAGTTGCCTTCAAGGTGAGAGCCTTTCTAACAAGAATTTTAGGCTTAGGAATACTTAAAATCTCTCTATTTCTCCCGCAGCTTCTCTTAACCGGACGAGCGGAACTGCTGGCCCAGGCCGCCCAGCTGCTGCCGCCCACCACCCGCTACGATACCCAGAACAGCGCCGGACTGACCGCCCTGATGATCGCCAGCATCCGGAACGACGAGGTGGCCCTGCACGCGCTCCTGGACGCCGGGTGTGATCCTAATGTGGAGGTGCCACCGTCCGGAAGCACCGGCCATCCGGCTATCCAGCCGGACACTCAGCACTGGACGGCGCTGAGCTTCGCTGCCAGCAGGGCCAACTACGTGGCCCTCAGGATTCTGCTTGAGCGGGGCGGCAAGGTCGAGGGCGGAGCCCGGAGCAGCGAGGAGAAGTGCACCCTGACGCCCCTGCAGCTGGCTGCCGGAACGGGTAATCTGGAGATCGTGGCCCTGCTACTGGCCCATGGAGCCAATGCCTTCATGTCCACCCAGCAGAAGGACTCCCTGTGCTTTGCTGGATCCGCGCAGAAGGGTTGCTTCTGCGCCATTTCCGTGGCAGCAGCCCATGGACATCGCTCGTGTCTCCGGAAGCTGCTCACTCATCCCGTCTCGCCTGGCACGAGGGATGTGCTCTCCCTAGAAGAGATGCTGGCCGAGGGAGATGTGGGCGGCGTGAGAGGAGGTGCAGGAGGAGGAGGAGGAGTAGGACCAGGTGGAGCCGGTGGACCCGGCAGTGTGAGTGCCAACGGAAACAACGAGGACCTGCTGCCGCTGCTGAACAAGACCCAGATCAAGCGACTCCAGGAGGCAATGTACCACAGTGCCGAGAATAACCATTTGGGTGAGCTTAAAAGAATATGTTGATCTTAATAGATTATTAGAGAGTTTTAATGATTCATGATTTAATGGAAGATGTAGGTTTGAGTAGAATCCTTTAACAAATGATTCCCATAGAATCTTAAGTTTTTAGAATTCTTGTACCTAAAATGTTAAGCAATTAAAATTATTCTATTGTTTTAGGACATTTGCAAGCCCAAAGACCTCATGTTTACTGCTCATATTTCAAGAAATACATGGTTATTAGTAATTTTATCTACTTAATTACTAAATTAATTCTATGTCACCTATTGGCATTTTTTAAACAATTACTTTTTGATATTTTTCAATATTTACTTTATTAAATAATTAAGATTTTAACGGCGAATCGGAATATGTACGGCATTTGGCGAATATCTAATTATTGGCCAATCAATGCTCTCAAGAAGACCTCAAAGTATATGGTTTCTAGTGCTTTTATGTACTTTATTACGAAATTAATTTTCAGTTACCTATTAGCTAAGACTTCCCTGAAGCAATATATAAATTCCAAGAATATTAGCTAATCAAACTGAAGAGAACGCAATGACCGATTAAATGATTCAATCTGTTTTTAATGATTTTCTTATTCATTAAATCGGCTTAAGCTCGTCTTAAAATTAGTCAAAATATAATTTCAAAACCGGATATGGTGAGAAACCGTTGGAAGAGCTTTGTTTACAAGTTAGGTCTAGGCATTTGGGCTTGAATAAGATTTATCGTTTGCCCAATGATATCTGAGTTCTGTTCAGATGAATCAAAGGCTGCCAGACAAGGCTGGAAGTGAGTGATTACTTTGTAAGAAAATCTAGAAAGATATGTGTAGAGATCAGGCATATATAAAGATAAAATCCTAAAAAAAATTATAACGAGTCCCAAAAATAATTACCAACTGGTTCCTCTCTTAAACCACAGACATAACCATTGAGCTACGGAAGCTGGGCGTGCCCTGGACCCTTCATTGCTGGATGCACGCATTGTCGGCGGCCCACGACCTGCGACTGGACGCGGTGATAGATCAGCTGCTGCAGGACTTCCTGCAGGTCTGTCCCGACGACTACAGCGCCCAGTTCGTCAGCGAGTGCCTGCCGCTGCTGTTCAATATCTTCCGGAACAAGAACGAGGGCACCACTCTGCTCCTGGCTGACATCTTCGCCACCTGCTTCGGCTGGGAGACACTGCCGCCCGTCAAGGAGCAGCCGCCCATGCAGCCCGTCCAGGGATCGCGGATCGATCCCAAGTTCGTCAACAACCCAGAGCTGAGCGATGTGACCTTCAGGTGGGTGGAAAGCCTTTCAAGAATAACTAAAAAGTTGGCATGAAATTATTGATTAATTACAGAGTCGAAGGCAAGATCTTCTACGGACACAAGATCGTCCTGGTCACCGCGTCGCCGCGCTTCCAGAGCATGCTGAGCTCCAAGCTGAGCGAGGCCAGCTCCACGCCCACGGTACAGATCAACGACATCCGCTACCACATCTTCCAGCTGGTGATGCAGTTCCTCTACAGCGGCGGCTGCAGCTCACTGGACGTGGCGCACGGCGACGTCCTCGAACTGATGGCGGCTGCCAGTTTCTTCCAGTTGGAGGGATTGCTGCGCTACACGGAGGCCCGCTGCTCCGAAATGGTGGACGTGGACAATGTGGTGGCCATGTACATACATGCCAAGGTGGGTTATCACAGAAGGTGTTTCCTGGTGAAGAGAGATCCTAATGGGCTTCGATTTTCCAGGTCTACAATGCCAATCGACTGCTGGAGTTCTGCCAGTGCTTCTTGCTCCAGAACATGGTGGCCCTGCTCACCTACGACGACTCCGTGAAGCGCCTGCTCTTCGCCAAGAAGATACCCAACCACGACGTGCTCGCCGGACTGCTCCAGACACTGCAGAACCGCCTGAAGACCCGCAAGCCCAACTCGGGAGGCGGTCTGGTCAACTCCTACCGCTCGCCACCGCCCACGCCCGTCAAGAAGTGAGGCCTGGCCCCGCCGTCCCGGTTCCAATTCTTATTTATTGCATTGTTTTTAATTTAATCTCTGAGCTTTTATGTATTATAATAATGTCCCCTGCCCGATCCCGACGTCCCCTCCTCTGTGTCCCTAGTTGTATTTTTGTATTTTCAATTTGTTCAGCGCACTGTTAACTTATACGAACCCCAGGATGGCCAAGCAGGCGGTCCACTAGCTATTATTTTGTAGTTGAAATTGTTTCTGCATTAAATGAAGAAAGTAAAATTTTAGATGCCGAGGGGTCTTTATGACATTAAATGGGAAATTTTGTTTAAACAGGTAAGATACCCTTTAATTTATACAGCTTATCGCATTGATATCACGTTTGATGAAATATATTTAATACCTTTAGGAAATAAGTGCGGGAACTATTGGATAACTCGATGTCTCTTTGAAAAAACAAAACAATTACTATAAAAATCGATTACGCTTGACTTAGTTGTGATTTATTTAATTTAAATACTCTTTTGGGGCTTCCAATGATGCGTATTTAAATCCACAAAACGCATAAAAAATTCAAACATTGCTTAGTGCTTAAGTTCATCCTTTGTAGCTCTGATTGTACTAATTAAAATTCTTTAAAATATCAAAATGAGCTCACTCTTCCTATTTAAAGCTCAGCGTAAATATATAACATATGATCGGACAGCTCAATGAACCTACTTCTCCCTGGAATGTCTCGTAACTCAGGTAAGTCTATCAAAATTGATTCCTTTGACATTTAATTATATTAGATGGTATATTGGGATTTGCCTTCTTTCCCACTCCTTTCTTAATCCACCAAGCACCCATAATAAAATTCCATTAGTTCCATTCATTTATTAGACCTTTGGGGGCTTTTCATAGTCCAGATCTGGCTGCGACACCTGCTCACTGACCTGCTTGGCGGCGAGAGAAATCTGGGGAAGAATGGCTCCGCCCTCGGGAACAAATCCATGGTCATCGGCCTTGTAGTTCACCGTCACCTCCTTGCCATTGGCATCGAAGTAGGAGTAGGAGCCGCTGATCTCGAGGTATTCGTTCTCGGTGCCCTGGTTCCTGACCACAGCCTCCTCCTGGCGGTGGGTGCCATCCTCGCCGAGATAGGAAAAGTGGTAGGATCCATCCTCGTGCTTCTCGTGGGTGGACTCAAGAATGGCCACCGGTGGGTGAGTGACGACGTCCACGTGCTCCACCGGAGCACTCAAAACAAGGGCCAGGCAGAGGGCCAAGGAGATGATGACCTGGCCAGATGATATGGGAATGAGGGATAATCCTGGAAGAAGTCGCATTACTCACGATCTTGAACATGCTGCTGCTCTGTCTCTCCAGTTGGGAGGCTGACTTTGATTTGACTCTGAGCCAGCGGCGACAGCTCTTTATATGGCCAAAAATAAAATGGAATTGAAGTCGGAATCGCCGGTCGCCTTGTTTACCGGTTATTGGCCAATATCGAGGCTCTTACTTACGCTCCATATGTACAATATGGGTTAGCGGGCATTTACTGGAAACCCGTTCTAAGAATTAATTAAAGAGCAAGCTTCTTACCAGACCCATCTGCCATCTCCCATCCCATCCACTGCAATTCTGAATTTTTGGCTGCAATTCAATGCTCTTAATTTATGTTTCATCTGGAGAGAGGGGCTTATTGTTCATGAGATCTGAATTTACTAAAAGCGAAACAAAATCTTAGGAAGACTTTATAATTATCACAATAAATTCATCTGTAATGATGACAACATGCTAAAAATACTTCTAATTGTTGCAGCAATAATTGTCTGTAACAATGTAATTGTCTGTAATAATAAATATTGGTCGTTAAATCGGTATTTTTACACCCCAATTTTTTTTGAAAAATCTGACTTAAAAATAACCATAACTAAGCCAAAACAGCCCTAATATCAATTCGGAAAGCCTTTCTATATTGGTTTTTATTTGTTTAGTTATTCTGCATAATGACTGTAGAAATATAAGCCAATTAATTTTTTGTACATTTTTGAAAATTTTAATGAAAAATTTTAATTCAAAAATTCAAAAATTGGCAAAATTTTTTTTTTTATTTTACAAAAAATATATATTTATATATA
>VNKC01004572.1:0-26846 GCA_008042775.1 Drosophila pectinifera | reverse complement strand
TTTAATTGTCCGCACGTTATGCAGACGAATGCTCAGTCAGCCAACATTAATGTTACAGAAAATTTGTGGGCTATTTTGGATGCAAACGTCCGCAAACAGAAAATATCCAACAAAACTGACCCTAAAGCGGCATTGATCGAGGAGTGGTCCAAAATTACCCCAGATGTCACCCAAAACAACAAAGGCGGACATACCCAATATTAAAAAAATACATTTTTAGTCTTTAAGCATAACCTTTTCGTTGAAGTATGTACCTGGTTGAAATAAGCTGTGGCATTGTTTTTCGTTGTTTTTTCGTTATTAATTAAAAAGAAAATATTTAAAAAATAATAAAAAATAAAAGAAATGAAGATATTATAATTTTAAACCTTAACAATGAATCGTGCGTTTAAATTATTTTGATTTTTAATTTGGTTCAACTTTTACAGGCGTTTGAAGTTTTCGATAGGTGCTGGTTGAAATAAGCTGTGAGCCACTGTATGTGACGTAAAAGTGAATGTTTAATTTTTATTCTGATGTACGTAGAGATATGTATGTTAGCAACTTTTATGTTCATATATTGCTGAAATTTTGTTTAAGAACTACTTTGTTACCAGAAGTATACACATTTTGAAGAAGCATTTGACAGTTTCCAAAGCACATATATGGGTACATCAGGTAGGCATACTGCTTATATATAAAGCAGTGAAGGATAGTATTTATATTTCGATGCTTAAACTGACGAATATTTAATACTTGTTTACATATCAAATTAAACTTTTCCTTTTGCTGATCCAGTGATATTTTTTCAATGATTACAATTTTACTTGAATTAAGGCAATTTGCTTTGAAAACCGTTCCAAATCGTCCATCTTTAAATTGTGCCAAGAATTTATAGTCGTTTAAATTGTTGCTAAACATCAATACGCTTATTCTATGCACTTTTATAGTTAATTAAATGTGTCAAGGTAGCACCGATTGTTAAATATCGGAAATGGATAAACGTTTTGAAAAAGTATAATACCTCAAGAGAACATCACGGGGGAAGACGTGAAAATTTGAATAGACGTCAAACAACAATTCATCAATACAATTCACATTAAAACAAAAAAAATAAAGCTAAAAAAAACAATAAAGCTATAGTAGATACCATGTACTAAACTTTTGTGAATTAAATAAAATGACATAAGCGTATTTCAATAGCGTATTTTAATATTAATATATATAAATTTTTATACCGAATTATTGACTATAGATATGTTGTCACATACGGACAGACGTTTAGACTAGACCTGGTTAGACGAGTTTGTCCGGAATGCAGCTGAAACGGCAACACTGGTGTCCGTAAATTGTAAACATTTTAAGAGAATTTTGAATAATGAATGCATGAGGCGTTTAAGACCATTGGAATTCCCCAACTAAATGGAGTGATTGGTAAAAAGGTTATGTAACATTACCAAAACTATAATTAATTATAGTTTTTATTAGATCCTTAAACTAGACCTCTAGATTATGCGTTATTTGGTCATATATCGGAGTAAATGTCAATATTGTTGACAAACAACAAAGTTTTAATTTTTCCTGTAATAATTTTCCTATCGTTTCTATGACAACCATAAGGTATGGTGGCCTTCTTTATAGCTAAATTAATATTTTTATTTTCGCCTGCTTGTATCAATGCTTCCTTTAAATTGTTTGTTATTTTAAAAATTTCAATAACAAAACTTAAAAATATCACGTTTAAAATTGAGGCACATTTTTTTTTTATTTGAGAGGAAATTTATAATTTATTGTTTGAGGAAAACATCGCAGTGGAGTGTATTAGAAATAAAAAATTGAAATAATTTAAATAAATAGTGTTTGAGGTCCAAACAGTGAAATTAGTGTTTTACATACTTCTTTTACATACTATTAAGGAATTGTTAAAATATTTTTGGTGAACATCCATATGCATTTCGGTTGCTAAACCGATTTTGCGATTTGCGTTTTGGCCAAAAACTTGCGGTTCCGTTTTTGTCATTTTGTTATCGGAATATTTAAAAGTTCTTATTGCTAAAACAACTGACTTCGTTGTTTTCAGAAGTAAACAGAATGATTAAAATTATTTTATTTAATGACTTGTTTATTTTGAAGTCAAATAATGACAGAAATAGTTTATTTATCGGTCCGAAAAGGGCTGCTACTCTTTAAAAATTTTTAATTCCAGTGGTCTCAATGACTTATACTTTTTTTAACTAGTAAAATAACCATTTAAACATTTAATTTAACAAGGTACTTTTATAAAAACTATATTTTATGCTTCCTTAATAAAATTAATTTAATTTTATAAGTATTTCGATCTGATTCTTTCGTTCCTCAAAAAATATAGCAACCTTGGCGACCAAACCGTTGTTGAACAATTTTTTTTTTTTAATGCGTACTACATATGTAGATCTACTGATGGTATGAAATAATTGTCAATAGACCAATAAGTCAACTAACTGATGTTTCGAGGATTACATATGTATGCATGTACGTTCATAGAGTGCTCTGCCATCACAGCGTCATTGCCGCGTTTGTGTGAATATATGGACGGACGTATAATCTCAGCAATCTGACGACGAAACCCGTATTGGAGGATAAACTAAGCCTGTGTAGACAAATCGGTATACGTGTGACCGTCTCTTGCATTATATACAGAATATATGTAATTGTGAAATTGACTAAGAACAACAACAACAATTCCCAATTACAGATATGTTGTCAAAAATAAAAGGAGTACAAAAGAGAACTCAAGCAAAAACAAAAAAAAATATGACTGCGTAAGTATTGGACGGGTGAAGCTAAAAAGTATTATCAATGATGATATATGTATGTACATGTATACATGCATATGTATGTATCCTAGCAATATCTTAAAAGTGATGGAGGAGCTGAAATTCAGGTTTGGAAGATCATAACTACTAATAAGAACTCAATCGACCCATATTAAAGAATGGAAATCGACAGAACACCAATCTGCTCAACGATTCATATTTATGTAGAGAAAAGACAACTATGGCATGACATAAATGATTTTCGAAGCAATATGCTCGCCATTCTGCTCTAAGTACATCAAGAATAAAATTGCAACTTTTTGTGTGGAACAATATCCCGGAGCTGTCGAAGCTATAAATGAAAATTGTTATGTATATGAGATATCCATAAGTTTTCAATTTAAAGAAATTGTACTTATTCATGGAGAGGGTAGTTTTGAACTAAGAAATTTTATATCGAACTCTAGCAAACTACAAAAAGAAAACATATGTATGTATCTAGCCTGCAGAGTCAAAGTGACAGCGAAAAGTATTAGAAATGAACTGGATTAGCAAAAGGTTATAGTGCAAAGGGCGTGGTATTAGGAGATTGAATGGGACGATACAATTCCAGAGGAAATGCAGAATTTACATTTTCTTTGTTTTTATTTCAAGATTAAAGTAGACACTAGCGACACTGAATTACATTTAGTGGATGCTAGTCAATCTGCCTTTGCCGCTGTAGCCTACCATTAGAAGGCACATGATATATTTGTCTTAGGTAAAAAATTCGCATGGCTTCGAAAAAGTTTTATCCATTATTGCGATTTTAACCATTCGTTTGGAATCGGATAGCTGAAATGCTGCCACACGTCAAACAACGACACCAAAAATCGCAAGTGACGATCTTTAATTAATTTATTTAACCTTTGTTCACTATTGTTCACTAGAAGGGTGAAGGTATAATGGAAACGAAAATAAACACACAGAAAGTCTTAAATTGCAATATAAACCTTTCAATAATCAACTATACAAAATATTCCTTTTTCCAGAAAATGTCATCGCTTGGCTTCTTAGGGCAAAAGTATCTGGCTTAGACAAGAATGTCTTAAAGTTATACGAACAGTCGAAGAATTAACGACAGCCGAGCCATATATTACTTACGACACTTTCACGAAAAATATATCAATAAAAACTAGGCTATTATTATAAATCAATTTCGTCAGAAGTTTTGGATACCAAATATAAGGACACTGCTTATGAAGATCTACAGGAAATGTACGCAGCCATCGTCAGCCAACCTACTACAACTTTTATAAGACAACTACCAGTTGTACGACCCTTTACGTTGGTGTAGAATTATTTGGTCCTCTGACTGGAACAATTGACCGGTGTCACGAGAAAGGATGGGGAGTAAGTTTCACCCGTTTGACAGTCTGCGCACCCCACTTGGAATTTGGTAAAATCTTGCCCACTGACACAGTTATGGTCTATCTACACAATTTTATAAATCGAAAAGGTACTAAAGAAGTCATACGTAGCGAAAATGTAACACACTTTATCGTGGCCAAAAAGGAGCTGAACGCCATCGCAGCCATTTATTTGATGTTGATGTTCTGTTAATCTCTATTTATTTTTCATATTTAATGTTAAGGTTCTGATGTGTGCCGTTTCGCCAAAATGCATTTTATTAGATTGTTTTCAATAGGTTTATTTAGTTGCCGTGTTCTTATAATTCTGAAATGCTTGCTGTGAATTATAATTCCAATAAGAACCACAAAGTAGTAAAAAATCTCTTATGCACAGAATATAATATAAATGCCTAGAGTCTGACTAAAAAGGTTTAGGAATTTAAATACTTGTCGTGTAAACCGTGTATCGTGCGGGCATGTCTGAGTTGTCGCAATTTACCTAAACAAGAGCCTACAAATCAAGGTAAATAGAGAAACTGATGTTGGAAGTATAATAAAAAATTTAATTGTTGATCTTCTGGGATCTGTTCAAACCAAAAACACTATTTTGGGCTGCGTCTACCGACCTAATCGAAGTATTCTATTATATTTCTGTGACTTATACGAAAATAATATCGGCTGGTGATATATATAGCTACATTCTGACTGAGAAACTCCTGATCAATAATATAGAATCTGCTATAATGACAGTAGTAAATTACTCATTTTCGACTCATTTCAGGAGTACCTGTAAAATTCTCCTTCGTATTTTTATGCCCGGTACCCAGAGTCAAGAGTATTATAATATAGTGCTAACCGATAATGTATATAACAGACAGAAGAAGAAATCTCCGATCCCATAAAATTTATATATTCTTGATCAGCGTCACCAGCCGGGTCGATTTAGCCTTGTCCGTCGGTCCGTCTGTCCGGTCGTGTGAAACAACAGATCAGGGACTTTATGACTTAGAGCTACCAAATTTCGAGACAAGATCCTGATCTGGTACACGCAGATCAAGTTTGTTTCATAATTTTTGTCAGCCCACTTCCACCCTTAAAAATTATAAATAACGAAAACTGAGACATAGTCTTAATAAGGAAAACAAGATATAAATTAAGGAATCCTATGAGGACGTTTTCTGAAAATTTGAGTATAATCGGATGATAGATATAAGCTAAAAGATTGGAATTTTTAAGCAGGAGCTGAAAAATCTTGCTTCGTAGCATGTTGCCGACAGGGTCGCAGGTTCGAGCCCTGGTCAGGAAATTTTTTTCTTAGTTTTTTTTTGTTGAATTTTAGTTTTGTTTTTTTTTGGTATAACTTATTATTATAAATGGATTTACATAATTTTAATTGTAATTAAATTAAAAATTTAACATATATATTTTGACTGGCTCACGTCAACGTGACTATTACTCATTTAATAAACAAGTAAAATAAAATAAATAAAATATAGATATTAACTTTTATTTGTATAAAAATAAATTATTTCGCAAGTGGCGGGGACTGAACCGTCGTTATGTCCTACACCCATAGCTGTAGCTCTTGTGGCGATTGTTATACTACATAGTTCTTAATTTTCATAATACAAATGCGTTTTTTTTCAGAATAGGGAAATTACACAGACAAGTGTGTGAGAATTATTAATATTATTTTATTAAACGCACAAAGTCTTTGGTACCGGGTATCTCACAGTCAAGCTAAGTCGACTGTTGCTTTTTAATTTGTTTGTAAACAACCCTGACAATATTCTCGTATATGATCCGGCCTCATTACCAACATCTCTACACATGACCTTATATTTATAAGATGTGGTATTTTTATCGATAATGCTGACCATCCAATTATTTTTAGAGATTTTAAATATATTAACTACAATTTGTAAGCCTTTGAATGTAATCAGTGTGACTAGAATGTGTCTGGTATATGTTGATCAGGAAATCGAGTGTCTTTAAAACAATGTATTACATCTTTTTAATACTTATGTTCTTAAAATAGCCAGAGTAATAAATCAAAATAAATAGTAATGGTTTAATAGCACCAATAAAAATGGTATTACTGGATATTGTACCTGACCTAATACACTCTTTTAAAAGAGAACAAAAACCCTCAATAGAAATTTATTCGGATATAAACGAGTTATACCTTAAATGTGTGCAATGCCAAGTACCTTGTGTGTCATTCAACAAGTTCTGTGAACAGGTTTTGAGTAATAGTGACTGTCATGATACTAGTTTTAGTTTTTTGTGTGTTAGTGAATGGTAGTGAATGTGATATACCAGATATACGATCCAATGCGGTAAGAATATATGCCATTAAATTTATACAAATTATTTTGATTACTTTCACTTTTCCTAACAGGTGAAGAACAGGCAGAATACTCCCCATTGCTAAAGAAAATAATGACCATAGGCCAATTTCTATATTACCTTTTCTGTCCAAAGTAAGCGAAATCCTAATGGCATAGCAAATCACACGATGTGTAGAGACAATGGTTTGCTGAACAACGCAAAGTCACAGGTTGTAAAAAAAATAACTTTATTAAATATAGTAAAGTAAACAAGGAAAGCACATACGAAGGCGACAAAGTTATTATTTATCCTACTAGATTTTAGCAAATCCATCGATACTGTGAGCCAAGATATTTAGTGGGAGTTTATAAGAATGTTTAACTTCTCTGTAACAGAAGAAAAGTTAATGGGCTCCTACATAGTTTTAGGGCGCCTGTCCATTGTTACGCGCTTACAAACATCAAATTTTGAGCAACTCTCTAGAGGAGTTTCACTATGAGCATCCAAATGCAGTGTCCTAATGTAACAAATGGTCGAAGCTCAATGGTCTACATATAACACCCACGAAATCTTCCCTAACAGCTTTTGTTATAGATAATGAGGCTATAGAATATGTATAAAGAGAACAACCTGAACTTTATATTTAATCAAACACTCCCTTGAAGCGATCTTATAATCCATAGGTAAGCATATGGATCTGTACGATCACTTTACCATACCCATTTACGTTTGTTTGGAGTTTACGTCTGATGGCAATGACCTAACTAGATATTTGGAAAATGTGACAAAACAAAACAAAAGAAACTATTACTAATGTAGTATTTAATAGTGTTGCGAGATATATGTGTTCAATGTAAAATTGATAATTATGGAACTAATTCAAGGATATAATGGCATATCATAAAATTATTAACACTAAAGATCCATATTACCGTTACCATATGGCACATAACCACCAGACGAACCAATAATATTGAATGCTGAAGATACACACGAGCATTTTCGAAAAACAATTTTAAATTTTTGCTGTTTCCTGATTGAAAATATTTAAGATCGCTCTCTTTTTCAACTAAAATTAATGACACACATAAAAAATCGATATTTTGATCATAGAATAGTCCACTCTTAATATTCGAATTCCTTAGTCCTATCTTAAATTTCTCAATGATTGTGTTTCTCTAAAAATGTTATTCCTTATATTTATTTATTTATTTTCTTTACTTATAATAAATAAAATGCTTAATTAAAAAAATAAGTAAATTTTTGTGAGTGTGCTACACTAACTAATAAGTTACACTTGTAGTACTGGGATAGGAACTAAATAAATATTTTGGCGGATGAGTTAAAACGGGAAATTTTAACTTATCACCAGCACAGCATTAAACTAGGGGCTTCCGATTGAAATTTAAATGCAGTGAAGATTTTGGTAGGCTATTGCGAAATCATATTTGAATTAGAGGTGGACATTGTGCATCGCGAACCTGTGATATAGAGGAAAAACAAATTTTGATTTTTTTCCATTGATTGATTGATTTTTTTCCACTTGACAAATACGAAAAACTGAAAAGACTATTCTCAAAATAGATTTTTTTCGCTGTGTGTCGTGTGTTAAAATCCAGCAAAATCTGATGAATTCCTATTTTTTAATTTTTAATTCATTTGGTGGCTTAGATTTTATAATTTTCATTTAATTATTACATTTTATTTCAGATATGAGAAAGTTGGGGAATGCTAAAAATTTAAGAAAGTGATTTTAGTTATTTCTTGTAATTTCTATAACACGCTCTCTCTGTTTTTTCTTGGCGACGTTTTATTGTTACACGTGGTCGAAACATACATACAATCGCCGCTTGTTATGTAAAGTTTGTTGTGGTTCAGGGGTCAAAGTGCCCGTTGCGATGCGTTTTTGCTAGATAGATTTCTTTAACAATTTTATTTAACTTTAGTATTTAATTTTCTCCTTTTTATTCAATTGATATATTTTATAAAGATGCACCATATCTCGTTCGATCACCGTTGACGAATTAAACTCTTCCTCTAACACACACTAAATTTCTGAAACTCTATTACAATAAATAAACTCCTTATAATTGCAAACGAATGTTAAAGTTATTTACTGTGATAATCGCCGCCAAATGTCTAATATCGGGTATATCCTAGAGATATCCAGGTAAACATTTTTTTTGCAAGATTGGTTGTGTTTGAATACCGCAAAATCCAAAATATTTTTTTTCACCACTTCATTTAGTTTTTTCTCCCTTTTATTAATTTTAATTTGTAAAAAAAAAAATAAAAAAATTAGAGCAAATTAGAAATGAAATAAAAAGAAGTAAGAAAAATACTGCCTTCGACTGGATTCGAAACAGAGACCCGGTTGGGTATAAGCAGCTTCGCAGTCTTTTAGACCCTATCTTAAAATTCCAGCTTTATTGCTTAATCCGATTTTACAAACATTTTCAGAAAACGTCTGAACAAGCCTATATATTTGTTAATCTACCGAAAATATATCTAATAAGCTATAAAATTTTTTATGATTTCGTTCAAAAGATTAGAATGTTGCCAGTCGTAAAAATCGAAAATGTATGTAAAAGGTAGGCTTATGGGGTCGGATAAAGTATATATATTTTTGATCAGCCGCACCAACCGAGTCGCTTTAGCCATGTCCGTCTGTCGGTCTGTGTGAAACAACAGATCTCAGAGATTATAAGACCTGGAGCTACCAAATTTGGTGACAACATTCTTATCGCAGATTAAGTATGTTTTAAAATTGTTCATGTTCCTAGCAACATTTTTCTTTATTTATCAACACTTTCTGCTGCCTTTCGCCCTTTTTAATTTCAGGTTTTCATTAATCTGAGCATAGTTAGACAATGTGTATTAGCCATGTCCATGTGCCTTTTAATTTCATCCACAATGCTTTGTGTAATGGGTATCTCACAGTCGGTTACACTCGACTATAGATTTCTCTCTTGCTTATTTTGGATTTGGGCAAATTTAAGAGGTGCAGGTGTCGTAAATATCTAATGGGAAAATTAACGTCCCGTCTATTTTGAAGTTACTCTCCTTACAGAATGCGTGCCAATATGCACCCAGATATTGGGGCATTCATTCAAGAACTACCCCAATAAATTAAATCAGCAGTATTTTAGAAAATTAACGAAAAGTGGTCCAACCTATAGAAAGCTTCTATACAAAAACAGGCAGCAAGTCGTAAAACTTTACTCTAAGAGCACGGTTAATGGCATATGGATGGAATAGAAAATATTTAGTGTAAAGTTGATTAAAAAAGAACCGAAAATGTAAAAAAAAAAATAGCCTTGCAGTGGGGCGATGAAAAACCTGGAAGGGAAGGCGCGAACTTCTAAACCGGTACCATTCATTATTCAGACATCTAAACCACGTTTATTGGTGTCACATTTGAAAAATTGGTGGGGACTAGACAAACTGGTGCACTTAAATTTATTTACGTT
Organism: Drosophila pectinifera; assembly: GCA_008042775.1. Lineage (NCBI taxonomy): Eukaryota > Metazoa > Arthropoda > Insecta > Diptera > Drosophilidae > Drosophila > Drosophila pectinifera. The sequence goes on along the minus strand of VNKC01004572.1, from coordinate 16,880 downwards.
TCAATATTAGCATCGGCTCGTACAGGCATTTCGCAAACGCAGGGTAAATATACGGCTGAGTTGGGGAACCGAACGCTATTAGTCGGTATCGATATCTGGGAGTGTGTGGTTATATTGTAATATATAATATATATATATATATATATAAAATACTATTTATATGAGACGCTCAAAGCAGCACTTGCAAATCCATTGTTCTTCATTTTTACAGCATGATTGATAGCTGTCTATCAAGATTACTCCATAACAAGCCATAAGATAGTCTTTAGCGACGATATTGTAGGTCGAATTTAAATTTATGCCGTCTCGTTCTCACTCATTAGAACAAAAAAATTAAAAATTGTTACAATATTTTAAAATAAATTTATTAATAATAAAACTAATATGTTGTAAAAAAAATGGCTATATGAAAAGGAATGCAATGGGAATATAAGAGAGAAAGAAAATATTGATATGCTTTAAGTCGATTACGTTTTGCATTCATGTCCAAACATAATCTTTGTAATATGCCAGATTGCGCACATTTATAAAGATTATTCTCAGATTGTTATTAAACATGTTTTTATTGTCCGCCCTTTGCGCAAAAATCGATAGGTTTTATTTGTTATACATTGTTCTTACTAGTAATACTTAGTTATATTATAGACTAGTTATATAGATTATATCATGTTCTCACTATTATTACACGCTTTTTAATCAAATAATTTTTTTATTAATTTCAGTTCCCCAACATTTCTGTTAGGGGTCTTATAGTTCTTCCTGATCGAGATACTATTGTTGCTTGGACTTAGAGTTTTTGAATGAATGAACAGTTCGGATTTTTTAATTGGTATTTTACCGAGGAACAATTCCCATGGAGCTTGACCTAAACTCACTTACTGGAGTGACATTGCACTCATAGAGTTTGTACTGATAATCACTGACGTAGGAGCAACGTTTTTAAATGTTCTTAGCAATCGTTACCCCTTTTTCTGCTAATCTGATGCTTTGAGGGTACCTAACTGTAGTAAAGTATGTGAGGAGTTAAATAAACGTCTCACAAATGACTACAAGCGCAGCCTGCCCAATTTGGCGGTCTGCAGCGGTCAGGAAAGGGCGAGGCAACGAAAGGAAAATACCGTTGAAGGCGCCTAGCAACAGCCAAGGAGTGTCGATGCAGGTGGGCAGCCAAGGGCATCGAGGTCAAACGGGACCAGGATCAAGGATCAAGGATCAAGTCTACAGTATCGGCGCAAGGAGCCCGGACCAGAGAGCGACAGGTCCTGCGGTAAGAACCAGGCGGCACCAGCAGGTCGAGCTGCAGGAGTTGTGCGGGTGCCTAGGCTTTGGCCAGGCGATAGACCGGGCCGACGAATTCCTGGCCGAACGGGCGAAAGGAGTGGCAGCGTCGATAGGGAGAGCTTTGAGTTCGACCTGCCGGCCTCCGCTAGTTCAACCTGTGTGGTAGCAGAGCGGGTGATCCGAACGGGTTCATAATAGTTGTTAACTCGAAACTAGCTTCATCCGGGTCCATTTGCCAGAATCCATGGAACAGATCCAAGATTGTAAAGCCCAAAGAAATATTTTCCATTTGATTTTTAAAATTTCGTGTCAACAACTAAAAATTCGATGCATTTGCCTGTTATTGAGTCTGGATCATAACAGTTTGCTTTAACTATTACGTAACATAACCATAACTATTTACTTTGTTATTATTTTAATACATACATACATAGTGTGCCTGTCTCGCATTAGAAAATATATTAATCGATAAGTCTTATTTGTTATACCGTTTTTAATAGTATTACTTAAATTCCTTACATAGTAATTTCCCACTATTATTACAACCTTTATTCTAGATTCTGGAGCATCAGATCATTTGATTAATATTAAGAATATTTTTTAAAATTTTACAATCTGAAATGTACCCATACAAATTGCATTGGCAAAATGTGACCACTTGATGATCGTCAAGTTGGGACAAGGATATTAGCCTAATACAATTAGGTGATCGTTAGGTGAATTAGAAAGCCAAAACAGATTTTATAAAATTTTGAAACTTTATATCTTCAGGAATGCCTTAGAAACAGGGTGAGAAATCGAATAGCACACGAACCACGATAGAAACAATTAAATGGCATTTTTATATTAGTTTTGTTTTTGTAATTTTTTAGCATTTGAAGTCAATCGTTTTGCAGGTTAATCTTTCAAAGAAATCGTTTCTTTACTAATCATAGTTAAAATAAGATATATATAAAAAATGGTTTAAATATAATTTGTATATATTGTAAACTCGATCTAGTTTAGTTTTTTTATAAAAAAAAATTTTTATTTTTATCCAATACGGATTATATATTTACAACATTTAACAATTTTTTCTTTGGCCACCATGGGCCTTATAGATATTCAAAATTTTAATAATAATTTCCGTCTGGTGTTAGTAGAAGACGCCGTCTGGTGTTAGTAGAATTTATATTAATTTTGTGTCTATAAAATTAATATAAGCTCTACTAATAAATATTGTTGTGCTAATGTGCATCAGCATGAATTTTATAAGATATACCAACTGAAAAAATCCAGCTAAAAACTTAGATAAAAATTAATATGTTATTTTATAATTAAAACAAAAGAAAAACAGATTAATAAAAACGAACTAGAAAAGCTGACCGACTGTGAGCATTGTGGATGAAATTAAAATACACATGGACATGGCCTTTTCACTTTGTCTAAATAAGTTCAAATTGATGAAAAACTTAGATTATATAGAACGGAAGTCAGAAGGAAATGCTGACAAATGAAGAAAAAATTTGCTAGCAACATATTGAGAAACACCCAAAAAGGACAGTTGTTTCTAGGAACATGTTGAGCAGCATGTTGGTGCTGTCAGCATACAAAGAAACAGTTTTCAAGAATAACTCCTATGTTTATCATTCGATTTCACTCAATTTTTAAGAGCACGTCCCTACAAATGTATTTATTTCATATCCATTTACATTAAACCTTAAAATCACAATTATAGCTCAGTTATGCGTATTCATGCTTTTCGAAGGCGGAAGTGGGCGTGGCCAAATTCTAAAACAAACTTGATCTGCGTGCAACAGATTAAAATGTGGTCACCAAATTTTTTAACTCTAGCTCTTATAGTCTCTGAGACTAAGTTATAATACTCTTGTACCCTATGGGTACTATGGTAAAAAGCACGAATATAATTATGTATCAATTAAAGGAATTTAAGGAGGAGATAGTTAAAGTAAACGGAAAGAAGCAGATAGACTCCATGAGTAAATTGGAACCCTTACACAAATTTCTGGATAAAGTCGAGATTTTAAGAGTCAGAGGCAGATTATATTTTTGGGATCTAGAATGTAATCAAAAACATGTATAACACATGTAACATGTAACATATATAAGATTAAAAAAATAAACAAATATATACGAATAAGGAATATAATGAAAGAGAAAACTTTACAGAAATATTAAAGTTTAATGAAAGGAGGTCATATTAGTCTCCGGTGGCGGGCACACTAAACCTTATGAGGAGCAAAAAATCAACCCTTTCTTATAATTAGCAGAATTTCGGGTATATAAACTCTTCTCGTATCTGACAGACTTTCGGATCTTCACAACATTCTCCTTATTAGTAGACATTCGGGCCTTTAAGCCTTCTCCATCTCAATTACATAATTAGCAGGCTTTCAGACCTCTAAAATCGTCCCTCATACTTTTAGGCTTCTTAGATCCCGACTAATAGAAAGCTTTTTGGGCCTCCAATATTTTTTTCTTTCTCCCCCAGTAGTTCTAGCCGCCGGATCAGACGTCTGTCTGTTGTGCAGAAGTTCAAGAGGTGCTGGACCACACCAAAATTGTTGAAGCTCATACCGATGCATTTAGCAAAGTCTCAGAAGGTGACGCCAAATAGGAAACTGTTATCCCTTCTTCTAAATGGGGATATGATAGGAGTTCTGGACATTCATCCTATTACCAAAGATTCAGCGATTTAGCAAGTGTTTTTAATTTTTTGTGTGTAAAGATTTATGTAAATAAATTTTAAGATGCATGTGTATGCATTCATTTGTAAAATGTTGGAGGTAAACAGTGGCTCACAGCTTATTTCAACCAGCACCTATCGAAAACTTCAAACGCCTGTAAAAGTTGAACCAAATGGAAAATCAAAATTATTTAAACGCACGATTCATTGTTAAGGCTTAAAATTATAATATCTTCATATCTTATATTTTTTATTATTTTTTAAATATTTTATTTTTAATTAATAACGAAAAAACAACGAAAAACAATGCCACAGCTTATACTGTGAGAGTATATTTCTTTCAGAAAACAATAGTCAGGAATCAGATGTCGTTCTCAGGTGTTGCGTGACTGTTAGCGTTTGGGATTGACTTCGGTCCGCTCGCTTACGCTTTTGGAGTACGTAAAACAAAAAATTCCCTAATTATTACAATGATTGTAGAATTCGTAAAGATGTGCATTAAATAATAATAAAAATGAATTTGTTCTGAACCATACATTCAAGAAAAAAGTTTGTTTTAGAGGGGGCGGATTCGTAGCCAAACAAAAGATTAGAGAGAAAGGATCCAAAGAGATTTTAAGAATCCACCGATAAACATCCAAAAAGTCTCAAGTAGGAATAACAAAATTGATTGGCACCTTTAGTTTTAATTATTTGCACTTTATTAGCCTTCGTCGACTGTTGGTAAATTCGTACTAGCTATTGAAACTTAAATAAAAATTTTGGGAGATTGGAGTTGAAGCTCTGGCGGTCTGGTAGTCCGGAGGGAGAAAGAGAGCGAGAGTGTACCAGAGAGCGCTGGGCCTCGTGAAACGGGACCTTTCGAGGCCGCTAGCGGCATCACACTGCCTTTCGAACATACACCAACAGCTGAGGGCGCTTGTGCAATTGCGGATATAAGACTGCTGGATATAAGACGATCGATCGTCAACCGTTATCTTTAGGAGAGTGGAGATATACGCACTGGATGGTTCTTCTTAGAACAATAATCGCAGCCTTTCGGTTTTGGAAACACCTTCGTACTATAGAAATTTAGTACTAACGGGAAAACACTAGAGGTCGTCTCTTTGGCCTGACGGAGGCTGCTGGCTTGCAGCTCCTTCAAGACTGCAGAAGATTCGTGTGCGATGGACTGCACATTGAATAATCTTCTTAGTGAGCTGTTAACCAGCGATGTTCTAGGCTGAACGAAAGCCACCATTGTTTAAGTGCATAAGCATAAGCTTCGCCACTAGGTTTGGCAGTTAAATAAAATAGTTTTTTGACAGCTTTAAGTCTTGGATTATCTATATAGACCTTTGTGAAAAGGTTTCGGAAAGTGGGCAAGCGAAGATACTCGCCCGAGTAAACTTCTGTATCACACGGAGGTAATTGGCAATTCAATAAAATATATTTTAGATTGTGCAGATTGACACTCAATTTGCTCGTTGAGTTGAGCTGTACAAGACTCGTAAGCTGAGTAGCAGTAGTCGTATTTTGCCTGGAGGATAGGCAAGATTTCGCTCGACCGCTCTACTGCTATCAGGTCCGAACATGCTTCATACACCTGTTCGACTTTGTCCCATAGAGCTCGTAAAGCAACGGCGTGGACTGGCCAGGAGTGTTGACCATCGCCTCGAACTGGCTTAAACGGTCACTAAAGGCAATAAATTTATGCAGGGACGCAGTTATCGCAGTGGGTTTTCCTGTGGTTAGCTATTTTTTTTTAATTAAATATATGTAAGACGGAAAACCGGTATGAAACACTGACAGATGTGGAGCACTGAAATGTGTCGAACATTGGAATGTATGGAACACTGAAATGTGTGGAACTAAACACTGTAGTAGAACACTAGCATGTGTGTATAGGTTTTTTTTAATTAAACTTTGGAATTAAGTAAACTTAATATTCCATCGTAACGAAATAAAATGTGGGAAACGCAGAACGGCCACAGTGTGGCCTTTCGATCGCATTGGAATATTTTCCCTATTGCCGTTACGGAAAATAAATCTAATTTGACTTGCAAGAAAACGCCTTTTTTATTAAAAAGTAAGAAAAAAACGCTTATGAACAGTGTGAAAACAATGAACAAATAGCCAGAAAATACTTTGCTATTTCATTCATATATATTGCAATAAATTTATGTTTCGTGCTTTATTTTTTTTTGTGGATTTGGAATTAATTTTAAGAATTTCGTAAATTGGAACTATTGTACTGACTGGTGCTGTATTTGCCCCGGCATCTCTTTTGGAGATAATGTTTGTAGGTAATGTATGTGTGCGGATGTTTGTGCAACGGCCGTTGTCTATAACGCTAGCGGAGGGAGCAAAGACGAGGAGACAACGAGAGGCGGAAAAAATTGCCAAGAAGTCAGATCGACGATTTTGACGACTGTATGTATGTGCGTATGTGTGATGTATGTGCGTATGTATGTATGTTGGAAATGTAAATATTTGTGTGATGGGAATTAACTCCGCACAGAATAACTCGAAGTTTTATAAATAAATTAAGATGTTCATGTGCCGACCTCTGAAATAAAATAATGGTTTTGGGGATATATTTATTTATTTGCGGGAATGTGGAGATTTGATATATATGATTGTGTATGTATATGTATATTTGTAATAAATATATTTATGTACATTTTAAAATTTTTATTTAAATATTTTTACCAGTGTATTTGGACTTATTAATTTTTTGAATAATATTTAATAGAGTAAATTTGAATACTTTTTTGGCGAAGGAAATGTATGCACATTGATTTGTGAATATATACATTTATATATGTTTGGACACCAGCAGGAACACAGTGACCGAGAAAGCAAATGTATAAATGTATAAATGTTTTTGGCGGAATGATTTTTTTGAAATTTCCGAACTCTAAATTCTGAATTGTCACTGAGGCTCTGCGCTTATGTATATGTTCATAATTACTTTTTATTTTGCACTTTCGGAAATTAGAAAATCGAATTTGGCCGATAGCGAAAAGGAGTTGACATTTGGACTGGACAATAGCAAGCTACACAAATATAAGACAATAAGATTTGGTCTTGGGAAATATCTGTGTGATTGCTAATCGGAAATATGCTTATCTGTTATTTAGAGAATCCGCAGTGGCTCGCTGAAGAGGATGTGGCTCACGATAGATCCGGCTCGATGAACCATGTTAGATTAGAGAGAAGGAATCCAAAGAGATTTTGGGAATCCACCGAAGATTGATTAGATTGAAGATTGATTAGTACTTTTAGTTTTAATTACTTGCACTTTATTATTCTTCGTCGGCGGCTGGTAAATTCGTACTAACTACTGAAACTTAAACCTAAAGTTATGAGAGCGGAGTTGAAGCTCTGGAGAACTGAAAGTCCGGACGGAAATAGATTGCGAGAGCATGGGAGTGAGCGCTGGGCCTCGTGAAACGGGACATTTCGAGGCCGCAAGCGGGATCACACTACCTCTTGAAATAAGCGCCTTTTTGGCGCGAACAAAGGTCTACTTGTTTTAAACCTGTATAATTGTTTTTTTACCAAATAAAAAAGATCATTGCTTACAGGAATTCTTGGAAAAATATTGAACTTAGACTGAAATATAATATAAGGAAAGTGAAAATAATGAATCCGAATGAATATCATAAATGAGTAACAATGAAAGAAGAAAAGCCTTATTAAGTGACAATAAAACAAAATTAGTAAATAAATTAATTAAAAAAAAAATAAATTAGATTAAATTAGCTGTTGCTGATGGATATTTGACTTGTTTTTCTGGTCCACCAAGTCCACTCGTAGGTGATTATCAGCATGCTAAACACCATCCTCTTCTTGGAGAGAGTCATCCGCGCAGCGAAATGCATATTTTAAACTGTTAAAATTCTGAAAATTTGTATTTCCCACAGATAGCCAATTGTACAATTAACAAAAATATATAATTAAATCGATAGAGTCCCTATCAATGAACAGCTGTGAGCTTTAGAAGACAACAAATGTAACAAGAAGTATTTTTTGAGGCTATCAAGAGTTAGCAACATGTGATTGAATTGTTGGAAAACTTAGCTGACTTTCACAAGAATCAATTATGCATTAAAAGAAAATAAATGATTCGTGTCCAGTGTAGAGAAAACTTGGTTATACATGTACAGCCATACTATACTTGTGCAAAACTGTGGTTCGCCCAGTGTGTAGCAACACGCAAGCACATTTTACAGTGTGTCATTGCACATTTGGCAGTGGTGGAGCTTATATTTTTATTATATATATATATAAATTATCACTTTAGGTGTTTGTAGATTGAAATAAATCCCGCGCTGCGGTCTTATTTCGAGTATCGGTGATAACCGAAGTTATGGGTAATTAAAATGTTAACAAAGATGGCCGGAGTTATGGAAATAAGAAGATATTATCGGCGACGGCCGGATTTGATCATTATATGAGCGATGTGCTCTTTATTGATTCCAAGATGTAACTGATTGACAAATGAATTTAAGTTGACCAAGAAAACTTAATGTTAACAAAGGAGACTCACAGCGGCCACGCAAATATGCTGTGTTTGCCGACTGTGCACGAGTATCCGGCCAAAATAGTGCATCATCATCTTGGCCGTACTTAGCTTGCTAAATATCGTCTACGGCTCTAGCTCGTGGACTTATGTTAACTTGTACGAGCATCCGGCCAAATACTACATCAGCAATTGGCCGCACAGCTCTAGCTCGTGGACTTAAATTTACTTATGTTAACGATGTTAACGATTAACGATTTTCTAAGCTCCCTAAATTGTATTCTGATAGTCTTTCGTTTACATCCCAGGTGATTGTGTTCACAGAAACCTGGTTGAAGCTGGAGATTCTTAGCTCCGAAGTTTTTCCAGCTATGTACACAACTTACAGGCTGGATCGGACTTCCAGGCGAGCGGGCGGTGTCCTCATAGCGGTTGACTCCAACCTCACGTCTGAATTAGTTACTTTCGAAGAAAGCAACGATGTTGAATTCCTTTGTGTGAAGCTATCAAATTATGGTAGTTTCGTTTTTATTACACGATCCTACATTCCCCCATTGTCGGAACTCCCTATTTATTGGAACCTCCTTTCCGCCATCAAATCGGTGTCCAATAGACTTTCGGATAGGAACCAATTAGTAGTTCTAGGTGATTTTAATATCCCTGGAGCTATTTGGTCCTCCAATGAATCCTCTAATACACTTTCAACTACAGCGCATCACGATTTTATTAATGGCTTGTTCGACATTTCGCTGTCTCAAGTCAACTATGTTCGAAATTCCTTAGATCGCTTGATTGATCTCTGCTTTGTCTCTGATCCGGCAAGGATCCATATCATCCTACTTTCGATGTGACTATCGATATTAGGATTGCAATGGAGAATAAGTGTCATCGGTCAGCTAAGAGGTAACACTGCTTTCACAGGGTGGACTTCGGGCGGCTGAAAATGTTATATCTAAATTTAATTGATCCAGTCTATACATGTGCACTGACATGACTGATACCATGGTTATTTTTTACAATGCCATGAATTGAATCCTTGAATGAATCCTTATAACGAACTGGATTTCCCTGAGATACTGTGTGTTCGTCCCACCAAATTTATATGTGTTGTTACCCTTGTTTCTGCCATCGGCGATCACTACACCAGGTCCAAAGTTCGTCGGAGTCCCGTTGCATTCACGGTGTCTCTCCTTTGTCGGCCGAAGGACACCGCCGTCGATCGCGCCACCGGGTCCGAAGTCCACCGAAGTCCCGTTCCATTCACGGCGTCTCTCCTTTACCGACCTAAGTCCACCGCCGGCGATCACGCCACCGGGTTCGAAGTCCATCGAGGTTCCGTTAGGTTCACGGCATTTCCTTTTTGGAGTCCAAAGTTCGCCCATTACCGTTCGACCTCGATGCCCTTGGCTTGCATCGCCGTTCCTTCGCTGTTGCTAGGCGTCTTGAACGGTACTTTCACTTCTTTGCCTCGCCCTTGCCTTGCCACTGCAGTTGTGCACTCCCCGCACCCCTTGCCTCCTGCTGCTCTTCAACGCGTCAAGCAGTTTTATTCACCGGGTTCCGATGCAGTCTGGTAAAGCTGTGTGCTTAGGTATTGTGCCGAGATCTTTTGCAATCCCCTTCTATAATTGTTTACCTTATCTTTAGATACCTCAAAGTTCCCCCTTATTTGGAAAGAATCATTTATTCCTCTCCACAAAAAAGGTACCAAAATGGATGCTAACTAGGACTCTCCACGTTGTTAGCCATCCCAAAACTTTTCGAAAACATAATTACTACCTGTTTGCGCCAAAGGGCGCTTATTTTCAAGAGGCAGTGTGATCCCGCTAGCGGCCACGAAATGACCCGTTTCACGAGGCCTAGCGCTCACTCCCACGCTCTTGCTCTTCCAGTCCGATCTGCCAAACTTATGATTAAGTTTTAGTAGTTAGTTCTAATTTACCAGAAGCCGACGAAGGCCAATAAAGTGCCAATATTAATTACAAGTAAAAGTGTCAGTATTCTAATTTTCTACGTGGGACCTTTTGGTCTGTTTTTTGGTGGATAACATAATAAAATCTTTTTGTTTGGCTACGAATCCGTCCCCTCCAAAACATGGTCCGTCGAGCCGCATATATTCTGATCCACACAATCTCCAGCGAGCTACAGCGGATTGTGAGGGTCGTGTTTTCAAATAGCGATAGTTGCTCAAATACTCAAATGCTCCAACGCTTAAACGAGTATTTCACTATCCGCTGATCCCGGTATTGTGAGGCTTTATGGAATTTTGCATGACGCCAACACACGGCCACACTATATGGCGAATTGTCGCACTTTTTCTTTTGGCGTCTAAATGTGTTACACATCTCTCTGCACGAAATAATTAAATAAGTGTTCGGAGTGATCAATATATACATAAATAGATTTTATAGTTGACCCACCAGATCGCCCGCCATATTATTCATTGAAGAAAATAACCAGGAATTCCATATTTGCCCGGCCAACGGTGAGTTTATAAGGGCACGCTAAACGCAGCGTTTAAAGTAAGGTTGGTTTTAAAATGGAAGTGCCTAAATAGTTTCGCTGACCCGTCTGCGGAGTAGAGACTCCTCTGCGGGGTAGAGACTCCCACCGCAAAGAAGAAGAAGAGAGAACGAAAAATTTAGATTCTGGGAATTTGTGAATTCTCACATGATAATCACATTTATACATTAACAACTTACAGCACAACAACCAACGTCATCAGGCCTGCTGACATCGTTGGACTCGGTGTTTTTTTTGTGTTTTGACATACATATTTTTTTCTACTGACTGCTACCATAAACTTTGACATATAAAGTAAATTTGAACTCCCTTTTACATTATTTTTGTCTTATTCATTTTTCTTTTTTAAACATATACATATAAATACACATCAGTAGTTGTTAAGCAAAATTTATATAAATACAATTAGGTTTAAGGTTAGGTTAGGAACAAACAACAAAATCATGTATAATATCGATTCTTTATCCTAATTACATAACTTTTAAAGAGAAGTAATTTGGTGTTTATGGAGGGCAATTCGGAGATGTAGCATAGCAGGTGTTAAGGGGTGGAATCTTCTTAGATTCTACTGGTAGGGAGGGTATAGAGAAAGCCAACATCCTTGTTCGCTCTCAACACAAAACCCACGCCACCTACCCTGAACTGGCCGGTCAAATATTAGACAGAGCGTGTTGGGATGAGCAGCACTTGTGTGTGTTCGTTACAGGATTATGTAAATGAAAAGATAAGAATAGTGTTCCGATTTCCAATTAGCGATCACAGATATTTCCCAAGACAAGTTTCAATTGTTTCATATCTGTGTGCTTCGCTATTGAACAGTCCAACGTTCGATTCTCAATTGCTATCTGCCAAATCACAACACATCAAAATGCATACATAATTTCCAAACTATCCACTGCACTGAAAATAATTTCCTACGCCAAATGTACACTTTTAAATATAAAAAAACAAAAAGAATTAATAAATCCAAATACACGGGCAAATTTAACCAAATATTTACACAAATACACTATAAATTTACATCAATTTATTTATAACAAATGCCATATATATAAACAAACATATATATCAAATCTCCACATTCCTACAGATAAATAAATATCTCCCCAAAACCATTGTTTTATTCCATTGGTCGGCACAGAAAGAGTCGACCTTATTCTGATATTTTTTTATTAACTTCGAACTATTCTGTGCGAAGTTAATTCCTAACACAAAAATATTTACATTTCCAACATACATACGCACATACATTAGAGTCGTCAAAATTGACGCTCTGACTTCTTGGCAAAATGCAGGATCGGTAGTTTCAATTTACGAAGTTTGTAAACAATTAAATTCAAATCAACAAAAAATAATAGAACACGGAACATAAATTATTTGCAATATAAAAATAAAATAGCAAAGTATTTTCTGGCTATTAGTTCATTGTTTTCACACTGTTTATAAGCGCTCATTTTCTTATTTTCTAACGAAAGTCGAATAAAAGAGGGCGATTTCTAGCAAGTCAAATTAGATTTATTTTTCGTAACGGCAAGAAGAACAATATTCCAAAGCAACGAGCCGCTCCAAAGGCGACAGTGTGATTGTTCTGCATTTCCCACATTTTGTTTCTTTTCGCTGAAATATTATATTAAATTAATTCTAAAGTTAAAACATTACAAATAAAAACCCGCGACATGCATTACATTCTTCTACTAGGTCCAGTGGTCATTCACACGCTATTGTTATCTTTCTCCCTTCCGGACTTCCAGTCCGCTCTCCCAAACTTATGATTAAGTTGCAGTAGTTAGTTCTAATTTATCAGCAGCCGACTAAGGCCAATAAGGTGCCAATATTAATTAAAATTAAAAGTGTCAGTATTCTAATTATGTTTGTTCTCTTTTTCGGTGAATAACATAATTCAATCTTTTTGTTTGGCTACGAATCCGCTCCCTCCTAAACACTATACATTTGCAACACCTTTGTAGATAAGTAATTTCTCCATGCCAACATGGATTTATTAAACGTAGATCAACGACATCTAACCTTTTGGAGCTCACCTCTTTTATTATAAGGGGCTTCCGAAAAAAATTGCAGACAAATGTTATTTATACTGACTTCAGTAAAGCATTTTACTCAGTTAATCATTCCCTTCTTGTTAGAAAAATTGACTTAATGGGTTTTCCTGTTGATCTTCTTAGGTGGATCTCGAGTTATATGAATGGCAGGGACGCAAAAGGTCCTCTATAAAAATAATTTATCTAACGTTCTTCGGGTTAGCTCTGGTAGCCACCTCAAGGGACCCACCTTAATTCTTATATTATTTATTAACGACCTACCCAAAGTTCTGACTAACTTAAGGGTACTCATGTACGCTGACGACGTAAAACTGTGCGTGCAGTACAAGGACTGCTCTCGCCACTGGGATTTACAAATAGATCTTAATAACTCTCAAACATGGTGCAGTAGAAACATATTAATCCTCAATGGCTCTAAGTGCAAGCTAATGGCATTCTCACAAGTTACTCCAAAGCTTACGACTTATACGCTGAACTGCTGCTCTAAGGAAAGTATCACTCTATTTGGCGGTTTGGGTGTCCGCCTAGATCCTAAACTTGATTTTCATTGATCATATTTCTTGCATGGTGAATAAAGCCAGAAGTATAGTTGGATTTCTTAAACGGTGGTAGATGGAATTCGATGACACTTAAGTTACGAAGAAATTATACAATTTGTTAGTCCGTCCTACCTCAGAGTACGGATCCTGCGTTACGAGTTCAAAAGAACTTGTTACATTAAACTGGGTTGCAAACTTAACGTTACCCTCCTATTCCATCAGACTTCTCCTAATTAACCTACCTTCCGAAGGCAACCGTAGAACGATGGTAAGCATCACCTTCATATATAACCTAATTCGTGGTAAAGTGGAGACCACTGACTTATTAGGTCAGCTAAATTTCCAAGTACCTTGTAGAAACACTAGATCCTATTTACCTTTAGTTTTGCACCACTGTAGAACTTAATATGAAATGCATGAGCCCTTTAGAGTAATATGTGCAAATTATAACGATTTGTACAATATAACATCAACTATTGCCATCCTAAACTACAAACATTAATCCTAACCCACTTAGTACACATGCAAGCAAGCAATCTAGCATCGCGATATTAGTCTATTTGATGTAGCATAGTATCCTCGCATTCTTTTATCTATCCTTACATCTTTCCTACATAACACCTAACCCTAACAAGCACGAGCTTGGTATCGAAGGGTCACTTGAGTGTACTAACCGCAGTGCATCATCTTAAAAAAAAATTAAAATTATATATATATAATCAAATTTTCACATTCCTGCAGATAAATAAATATATCCCCAAAACAATTGTTTTATTCCAGGGGTTGGCCAAGAAATGTCGACTTAATTCTTATACATATTTATTTATTAAACTTCGAACTGTTCTGTGCGGTGTTAATTCTCAACACACAAAATGTACATTTCCAACATACATACATACGCACATACATTAGAGTCGTCGACAATCTGACTTCTTGGCAATTTTTTTTCGCCTCTCGTCGTCTCCTCGTATTCGCTCCCTCCGCTAGCTGCATAAACAACGGCCATTGCACAAACATCCGCACACATACATTAACTACAAACATTATCTTCAAAAGAAAACAGTACCGGTGCAAATTAGTATAATTAATTCCAAATAAAAAAAAATAAAAAAATACAACACGGAACATATTTTAAGAATGTAATAGCATTGTATTTTCTGGTTATTAGTTCATAGTTTTCACACTGTTTATAAGCGTTTTTTTCTTACTTCTTAACGAAAACTCCATAAAAAGGGCGATTTCTGGCAAGTCAAATTAGATGTATATTCCGTAACGGCAAGAAGGAAAATATTCCACAGCGCCGCTCGAAAGGCGACAGTGTGACCGTTCTGCGTTTCCCACATCTTTATTAAAAAAAAAAAAATGCCAACCACAGGAAAACCCAGTCCACGCCGTTGCTTTACACCTTACATGTTCGCCGAGATCACATCCGAGCTGTATGGGACAAAGTCGAACAGGAATATGAAGCCTGTTCGGACCTGATAGCAGTAGATCGGTCGAGCGACACCATGCCAATCCTCCAGGCAAAATACGACTACTGCTACTCAGTTTGCGAGTCATGTACAGCTCAACTCAAGGAGCAAATTGAGCGAGCGAAGCGTCCATACAGAAGTTTTCTCGGGCGATAACTCGCTGAGAGGCCTTTTGCACTTTCGGAAATAAGCCGATGGTGAAAGGAAGTTGATCTTTGGACTGGACAATAGCAAACCACACAAATATAAGACAATTAGATTTGGTCTTGGGAAATATCACGGGATCACGATAGATCCGCCTCGATGGACCATGTTATGGAGGGGGCGGATTCGTAGCCAAACAAAAGATTAGAGAGAAGGGATCCAAAGAGTTTTTGGGAATCCACCGATAATCATCCACAAAGTCCCACCTAGAATTAAGAAGATTGATTGGTACTTTCAGTTACTTGCACTTTATTATCCATCGTCGGCTGCTTCGTATTAACCACTGAAACTTAAGCATAAGTTTGGGAGAGCGAAGTTGAAGCTCTGGAGAACTGAAAGTGCGGACGGAAATAGAGAGCGAGAGCGTTGAAGTGACCGTTGGGCCTCGTGAAACGGGACATTTTGAGGCCGTTAGCGGGATCGCACTGCCTCTTGAAATAAGCGCCCTTTTGGTGCGAACAAAGGTCTCCTTGTTTTAAACCTGTATAAATGTTTGTTTTACCAAATAAAATAGATCATTGCTTACAGGAATTTTTGGAAAGATATTGAACCATGCCTAGAATTAAATATAATATATGGAAAGTGAGATTAATGCATCCGAATGAATATCATAAATTAGTAACAATGAAAGAGGGAAAGCCTTAAGGGACAATTTAGAGAATTTTTAATTGTAGTAAAACGGTTTATTTTAACATGAACCCGTGTGTAAAATAAAAAAAAAAGTAATTAAATTAGTTTTAAAAATATTAAATTAGATTACTATCATGTGGGTGATAAGGGTGTGCCGGAACAACGCAAGATCAGAATAGCTGTTGCTGATAGATATTTGACTTGTTTTTCAGGTCCACCAAGTCCACTCGTATTTAATTATCAGCATGCTAAACACCACTTTCTTCTTGGAGAGGGGCATCCGCGTGAGATACAACACTGGTAACGTTCTTAGGTACTGCTAATGCAAGTGACAGCTTTCGTGACTCTAATAATAATATAATATATAATAATATATATAATATCCTATAACTCCCAATCCTCACAAAGACCCAGGCATGTCTTGAACCGGCCTCCCCTTAAGTCAGGCATGTTAAGCGATCGGTGCCCGCGGACTAAAAAGTGCAATCGTCGGTCTTAAGTAGCCTTGCCGTGTCTTAGCTCTGTGGACGATTTATCTAGTCTAGCGTAACGAAACTGTTAAAATTATGTAAATTTGTATTTCCCACCGATAGCCATTTGTTCAATTAACAAAAATATATAATTAAATCGATAAAGTCCCTATCAATGAACAGCTGTGAGCTTTAGAAGACAAGCTGTTAGCTACATGTGATTGTATTGTTGGAGAACTTAGCTTACAATAGTATTTTAAATTGTACTATTTTTGTCTTTCTTTAAATGAAAATAAATGATTCGTGTCAAGTGTAGAGAAAATCTTGGTTATAAAGCCATACTATACTTGTGTAAAACTGTGGTTCGCCCAGTGTGTAAGTTGATCAACATTAGCAACACGCAAGCACATTTTACAGTGTGTCATTGCACATTTGGCAGTGGTAGAGTTTATATTTTCTAGTGTTGTGGACAAATGTACTGAGAAGGATTATGATTTCATTATTGTGGAAC
>VNKC01004571.1:0-65835 GCA_008042775.1 Drosophila pectinifera | reverse complement strand
CACACGGATGTGCTTGGCTGAGTTCCATTTATATTTTTTAAATACAGGAAGTCCTACATCGAAGCGTTGTGGTTTTTATGAAATTTAATGTTTTTTAGAGATATATAAGTAATTAAAATGGACAGTATATAATGTGCACAGATTATAATTAAAGGTGAACGTTTGTATCTTAAAGTTTTTGGCCCTGGAAGACTGATTAAGAAATTTAAATTGTTTGTGGAATCGATTTAAAAAGCCCATCCTCTAGTTGTAACAATTATTATTTTAATAAAGTCATTATTTAATAATCCTTGCATGTCACATTGGAAATAATAACAATAATAATACAAAGTGTGGGCCATCTAACACTTTAACCATTTTTCTCTATATTTCCGGTTTATAAAATGTAGAAAACCAACTTAGTTTCACTGAAAACGAACCAATAACCAAATGGTTTGTTAAAATCACTCTAAAGATGACGAAAAACTTGCTTATACTATTTAAATAAATTACGTTTGTCATTGTTTGAGATAAGATTTCAAATTATAACGAACTTTACAAATATAAATTAAACTATTCAATTATTCTTCAGTACATTATCTCTTTTCTTTAAGAAACGTAAATTTCTGCTTAAGCAAGTGGCTAAAGTGTTAATAATAATATTTGGAAATAAGGAAAATAATTTAAATGTCCTTTAAAAGCAAATCTTTAAATCTATTTCATTGTCTTCTTCAAATAAAGCAAACTCAATCCCAAATAGTTTTTAAATCAAGATTAAAATCTGATATATCTGGAATAATATATTTAATACTGAGACCTAGGCAGTAATTAAGTTAAAATAGTGATTCAAATGAGAGCATTTGAATATCCTTTATACCCTGATTTACTTTCGCTTCATCACACTTCCTTTGAGGTGGCCTGCAACCGCTAAGCCTTCTGTCCTGTCAATTGAAACAAAAGGGAAATCAGTTGGATCAAGTCCAACTGCATTGTCCTGGCAACGCTAATGAATGCAGCGCATGGGCTACGGTTACGTTGCCCCTGGTGGGTGCTGCACTAGGTAGGTTCTCTGGAGTGTAGGTGGTTTTAGTACCTGCCATAAAGCGCAGCCCGCGGCGCAGATTCATTCACGACTCGGCACAGTCCGAGGGATTCATTCATAAATATAGGGATTGCCGAGAGTGCCTGCGATCTGGGTGGATCGATGGGTGGACTGCATGGCTAGGTAGATGGCCGCCGCCGGCGGGTTTGGGCCGAGGCGAGGACTGGCCATAAAAATCCACGAGCTTATTTGCGTAGGCTGGGACTTAGGCTTGCAGCCGCCTGGGACTTTCCCGCCGCGATTCTTTAAGTAATGAGCGCTGGCCGGGATTTCCGCGCAATCGTCGAGGCTCGTAAACGGCAACCTACAACCACCTACCTAGACAATGCCGCACTCATAAACGGCAAGAAAGGAAGTTATAAAATAATTAGATATAGCAAAGCGTCGATTTCATTCATGGAATGTCTGCTGCGGCGCCGGCCGAGACGCCCGGAAAGCATTGCCCAATACCTGGTCAATACCTGAGCCACCATGTGTAATTACAGGAAACGCACATCATCAGATAAGGAAGGGCGTCATATTCATATTTAGATTAATTAGGGAATTCTACTCTCGCGTTGGACCACCACGTCTCAGATCACACATGGGGAAAGTACGAGGCCTGTTGGGATAGGATAGACAAGGACCCGGGCACGGGCACGGGGCGGCGATGTGATCAGGAAAAACACATCCATCGATCCTAACCAAACTGCCTCGCATCGCCGTGTTTATCGCGCTCCTGGTCTCGGCCTCAGATAAGCCAGCAGTTCCACGGACAAGCGCCAAGATTACGCCGATCCGCGATCAGATCAGGGCAAGGACATCCGGCTCTTCGGGGATAAGCGCACTCGGGGACTCGATCCCTGCTTATGATAGTGGATCACTCCACGCGATGGACTAGGTGCGATCTTTATAGATCTTCCATGATCAGGCGTTGCCCAGACTGGCTAGATTACCAGAGAACTAAGGACCTGCGGATCAAAATAAATCAGATATTAAGATCAATAGTTCATATATTCATATAAAAACGAAAGGGAAAATACTATTCTATAAATATAATATATTTAAGAATGCAAACTCTGAAATACAATCTTGTTTTATTCACTTATTGTTTAGTCTTATGTTTCAGATTTTAATTAAACGAATAAGCAAGCAGTCTTTAAATTAGTGATTCATTTTCTAAGATCTCGTAATATATATTTTATTGCTGCCTATATGACACCCACCCCATAATTATTTATACTTTTTGCGGATATGCTTTATCTAAAATCCGAACTACTTTCGGAAGCCCCCAAGCTGAAGCCGGGCAGAAAAAAGCATTAAAAGGCGCTCGACTGGGCGTTCCAAGGGCAACTCGCATCTGGATGAACTGTTCCTGTTATGGGTGTGAATGGCGGCTGGAACCGAAACCACAGTCACATCAACCACACCGCCACGCCATCGAGGGGCGGAGACGACACTCGAATGCGAAGCATAAATCAAATTAGTTTTTCAGGCGAATGCACTCGACTAATTCCTGCGGCGAGCGCGCCAAGTATTGGGACGCGAATTCGGTTTAGGACGTGGTTGCTCTTTTTTCAGGAAGCTGGCCATAGTAGCAATCGCTTCACTGAACCAAATAAGGTCTAAGCTGTTTTAATATATAATTAAATATTTATTTATAGTTTTCCAGACTTATATTAGCTTTCTTGTTCTTTGGAAATGTGGTTTTCGGTTTCCTTTGCGTCTTATGTCTTCTGACATAAGTTTACAGATAAATTTCTTTCGAAATATCCTTGAATTTGTTCCTGATTCATTCTTTCAGTGTATCTGAATGGGAATATCGATGAACGTTTATCCCGCGTGACACAATGCCGCAAAGAGCCAAGAGCGCGAGCGGTGACCGCGCGCAGGCGGCGCGTCGTCCATTAAAAGGCTGGCCACAAAAGCAACCCCGCTTGGGACACTGTATCCATTGTCCTGGTCCCCTTTTCGTGGACTCCTTTCCTTTCCCTTTCCGTTCCCCCTCCGCAGACATGATCATTGCTCTTTATTCCCCGATTTTACCCCCACCAAAGACGCGATTTCTGTTTCCTTAGCGCACGCGGCCAGTCCAGCTTCGCTCCTCCTTCTCGGAGGAGCATGCCACGGCAGCTGAGGCCGCCTCTCTCGCTCTCCCTCTCGCGCATCCACGCGAAGTGTTATCCGTGTGCCATATGCTGGGTGAGAGCAGCAGCTGCAGGGGCATCGTCGAGCAATGGCGTCCTCGGATCGCCCCGCCTTCCGCGCGCTGAGGAACACAACCACCGTAGGCAGAGTCAAAACATTTGAGAATACCTTTGAATATTTTCAATTTCACTGCCGGGGGCAGTCACTGAAAAAGCACTTAACCTCAAAGCCAATAATCCGCTTGTAATGCAGATCGTCCTTCCAGCGGTGACAACTACTGACCATTCATCGGGTGGACGCATCGGCCAGGAGCGGGCTTTTTGCCGAAGGTCCTGCGGAGTTTTTCCATTCAAATGTCCATGCGGGCTTTGCATTCTCATGTGTGTTTGCATTTGTGTCCAAAGTGTTGACCTCCCGGGTAATCGTTCTATTATTAACAGATATTCGCCCTCGAACAATGTCGCAGTTGTGCTGGCCAGGTCCATTGACTACCGAACCGTGCCAACGGGGCTGATATTTTATTTACCTGTCCTGTCCGGCATAAATCGGATTATCGACTTACAACACCTTTGAGGGCGCTGGATCTGGGGCGGTCCAGTTAAGGCATTCGGAGCAAACATCCAAGCATAGGAAGTGCACAAGGTTTATTCGTACATTATAATTAAATACTTTCTGAATTCTTAAATTTAATTTTCCCTATCTTAGCCATTTTCCAAAATCAATAGGATTTTCTCAATATAAAAAAATAACTCTTTCCAAACCTTCTAGGGAGTATAATAGTTTTACTACAGGAAGCCTAAGGACGTCAAGCTACTCAAGCTTAACCACACGAAATGCTGCACCGCATTAGTCTTAAAGGCAGTTTTATTCAAGTGCAATATTTTCTTCAAGTTAGGAACCCTTTTGCAACCATATTTAAAGAGTAAACGTATCAATAAAGTAAGTAAATGTGAAGTAAATGTGACACTGATGATATAAATAATATAGAAAAATTATTTTAACTGTTGGTCGGATTGCCACCCTTAGTGGAACTCTGTGAAACTTATTATATATTTCTTATAAATTTCAAAATAGTTTTTTACCCAGAATGCAAAGGAACTCCAAGGAAGTCTTACGCCAAAGGAAGTTCATAGAAATCTTAGAGCATTCAACCTTATTCAATTGACCGTATGACACGCTTTGCAGCTTATGGCAGATTTCGGAGAGGAAATCGTCTTAGGATTCAGAGATTTGTGCAAGCGAGTGTCAGGCAATGAGTGCAAATCGGCAGCAATTGTCCTGCGAAATACCAAGGGAGATCCATGAGCGGCTCGAGCCTTGATCCGCCTAGGAAACTGGGACACGGGACACTGCCCGCTGGATGCAGAGGACGCCTCCCGTCGAGCATCATAAGTGGTTTGGCTCGCCCACAACAGCGGCAAAGTCAAATGCAAATTGAAAAGTGCGGAGAGCAGGAGAGTTCTCCAGAATGCACGGAGACAATGCTACCGTTGCCCATTGAGCCATCCATCCAGGGCATGGGTATACCTTGCTGCACAGCCCGGTGTTGTCTGCAAAGCCTTTTCACACTTAGTTATCCTTCGTGACCTCTCAATGGCTGGATGCAAAGGATCTGTAAAAGAAACAGTAGGACGCTGGGCCTGGCCGACGCAAATCTGTCGCCCGAGGTGCAATTATGATTGAAAGGTCTCAATAATAACCGATAAATTCATGTTTACCTAACGCACCCGGTTTCTGGTCAGCTGTCAAGTGCTGGGACTGAGTCCATCTCCTTCTGCCGTGCCCATTCTCCGTGATGAATGAATGGCAAATCCGTGAATGGCCTTGGATGAGTGATGAACTGATCTGAACGCAACTGAGTCAAGCTGAACTGGATTGGAGTGAAGTGTCCTTTATTAAAGTACGTACTACGTAGGAGTACCACTGGATATGGATGATGACCCGGTGCCCCTTCGATCAACCTGGCAAAAGGCCGATTCCCGGCCCACGTCGTCTGTGGGCCCTGCAATTGTTGGAATTGCAAAATATTGCATTCGATTTGATCGATCGGCCCAGGGCATTGTACAAAAAAATGTGCCAAAAAATGTCATTTTGTCACAAAAAAAGATGATGCTCTATAAAAGTGAGTGCTTTGGCGGATTGATTGATAATCCACGTGAACTCCACGAACAAAAGATTCAGTATTTATTAATTTTTAATGTTTTTTAGCCGTAAAATTACTTTTAGGACTATGAAAAAATCGGCTAATATGGAAATATTATTGTAAATAGAGAAAATAATAATTATATATAAATATCCTGTCATTCTTAACTTAGAGTTAACCTTTGTCATAATCGGGTAATAGAAATATGTTCAAATTCACATATTTCCGACTCTAATTATAAATAATTCAGATATAGTAGCTCTATAAAAGACTTGTATTATATTTTTTATATACAAGAAGACCTCCAAATTTGTCCTTAACATTTTTATACCATTTACTAGAGCATAATAATAGGTTTTGCCCAAAATGACAAAGTTCTACAAATAGTCTCGCTTGAGGATAATTATGCGAACTGTGTTTTTATTCTAAACCTTTATCTTTAAAAAGTATTATTATTTAAATTAAAATTTTTTCTTCTTCAGCATTAAGCAAGGAATTTAAAGAAAGAAACTCGATCTCTTTAATCTTTGTATGATCTGTGTGATCTGTCTAAGAACTAAAATCCCAAAACTAATTTCCAATCAGATCGTTCCCGCGCCCTTTTAACCACCAGATCCTTACCAAGGTATGTGTCTGTGCGCAAACCGCAAAAACTACTATAAATTGACATCATAAATTTAAATTACTTCCACCCTTCTTCACCTAGGCGCTCCAAGCCCAAGTCCAAGCCCATAGCCCATAGCCTATAGCCCAATCCCAAACCCAAATCCAGCCCTGTGGGTTTGCTGGGCTCTGGCTGTTAGGGGGTTGGACGCGGGGTGGCTTGGTAAACCCAAATGCCGGGATGATGGTCGAACCCGCGGTGGAAACGCTACAGGAGCGGGGAGCGAAGGATGAGCGAAAGAGCAAAAGGGGCGAGGACGCAGCCATCAACACGATTATTTCGCATAAAATAAATTGATTCCAGCTAAGAGTCAAGCATGTCCTTTGAAGCCACGGAATAGAAATAGACAAAACGCAAACAGCGCTTGAAAAATGTCGAAATTTGTCCACAATAAGTTCTTTATTGAGTCGCCATACACAATGGATGGCCTCATCCCCCTTTCCCATTCTCGTTCCCGTTCCCTTTCCCCGATCCTGTTCTCATCTCCGCTATAAACCACGGCCCAGCCACTCGATGAACCAAAAACCAACAGAACAATGGGACAATAGAGCTCGGGACGGTAAAACTGTGGCACGTCTTCGCCTTGGACTGCACATCTCGCCTTAAGGGGCTGTCCCGACGACACCTTTGGCTGACACCTTCCCTCATCCTCGTCCTCGTCCTCCGCTCTTGTCCCAATTCCTGAATAGAAAGTGGAATATGAATAATGACAAGCGAGCCAATTTCGGGCAGTTGCGTCAAAAGGAGAGTCAACTGGGCTGCCGCTCCTCCATTGTGACCTTTTCGGGACCCTTTGTGTGTGAGCTGGTTCGGCATCTACGGCATCGTGGCCTCTGCTCGTCCTGCGGTCGCCAATGTGGCTAGCGGCTCCTGGCCCTATTCGCTCCTGCGGCAGACACTGGGCCGCCGCTCAAATTGAGCGTGCGCAATCGATTAGCCGACGCATCTTCGCTACAGCATTCGAATTTAGTTTATAAACTAATTCGAAACTGGGTCGACCCGTGAAGCCATTAAGATACTTCATTCATGGCGAGGACCATAAAGGATAAAGTGGAGTTGTCCGTGCGTTATGGTATTTGTTACTCCTAAACGCCCAAGATTAACTAATTGATTCGCTATGAACGGCATATGTAGTTAGCATTTTTCTACTTGAAGAAAAAATCTTGTAAGTAATTTTTAATAATTTTTTATTGGCATATGTTCGGAAATACTTAACTGCACCTTAATAAGTTATTTAAGGGATTCTCAAAAATTATTTTAATTTAATTCTTATCGTGTAAATACTTACTTAATCAGCTTAAAGTTCTACAGAGTTAAATGCTCTTAAGGGACAAAAACCCCTTTCTTTTCTAAAGATTCAGTTATGGGATCCTTTTAGCCACCAAAACTGAAAAATGGAATGTCACTAGAAGAATAAATGGAACGATATACCCTATAATACGTTATACGTTATAATATGTGAACAAAGCAGCCGAGGAGAGTAGGCTGATCTCTGCCACTGGCTCAGCCCCCGGAATCCGTGAATCAGAGTCATATTTCTGCGTTATCCTGTCAGTAGCAGCCGCTCCTCTTCCAGGAAAATGCGACAGTTCCCCGAGTTTCGCAGACAGGCTGTCGTCTCTGATGCCGAAATGCCCTCTGATATGCCGACTAATAATTGAGCCATTTAACCTGTTACAATTGAGAGTCGAGTCGAGACGACAGGCCGTCATATTTCTTAGCTCAGCTCAGCTCAAGAGTCTCTCACGAGAGCGCTCCCATTAATTAGCCGAATTGTCCATTTGTAAGGTGTCAACAGGTAAATTCGTCATTGTGATGCCAGCTCTGGTGAGGGAGAGTCGATCCAAGAGGAAGAAGGAGAGTCCTTCACGAGGTGTCTTTGTTTTTGCAAGGGGCTGGCTGGCAGGACTGGCGGCTAGATCTAAGCATGCGGCATGTAGCAATGTCACGTTGCACATCACAAATGCCGGTATGGTGTCGCCCCGCCACAATCAAAAGGATAATGTGGCAAAATCCAGACAATCGCCTCGTCCTCGTCCTCCTCGGCGGCACTTCAAATGCGACGTTTGTTTGCTATTTGACCAAACCAATCAATGCACTTGACTCTGGCCGGCGAGGGAGGGCGCAAATAAATAATATTCAAACAAATATAGATCCCTAGCAATTTTTCAAGGCCTTTCTTGGATCCTTAAATAGCTTACAATTGCGTTTCAGAGCACATAGCTAATATGATCAGTTTCATCAGGTGAGTTGACTTAGGCATATATTTTACCTGTCTAGACGTTTCTAGGGGAATTATTTACCTATAAATAGTTGATAATAGATGCAAGGTGCCAAGAATATGTTCCAATTACCTTAAAACTCTGGAAAATCAAGCTAGAGCTTCCATTCCAAGTTAAATTAACATACTCCTCACACGCAGCCAGGTGACATTCAAAGCTCGTTCGGTTAGCCAAGTTAACCCTCGTTAACGCGTAAACTTAACCCAGTTACGGGGCATGCCTCGCAAAGCCCCTCACAGGTGGCGCTGGCGAAGCAGCAGGCGCCAATGCCACCCACTGTTCGCACTCGCTCGCACTCGCAGCACAGCAGCAGCAGCAGCACTTGGCAGGCGTCGCACTTTCACATTTCCGGCCAAGGCGCTCGGCTGTGGTGGATTTCCGCCGACGGACGCACGAGGCGCCATCGGGGGCTCCGTTCGTTCCGTGTTCCGTGTTCCATTGCGAAGTTTGTGTGCGGCAGACGCGACGACGCTGCATCAGTCCGCGCTCAGCCATCGTCGTCGGTGGAGAAGAACAGCTCAGCCCGGCCCCGGTCCGCACTCGCTCCGAACAACACACCACACATACTCGCCCACACAAGAGACACCAGAGACACCAGTGACACCAGAGGCAAGAAAAGCAGAGGCAGGCTTAGATAAATGATCCGCTAAAGAGTTATCCAAGTTAAACCGCGAACTGGAGAACTAGTGCAGCGCCTGTTTGCCTGGAAGTGACGCGAAAACTCTCTGCTCTCCGATTTCCTCACATGTGCGTGTCCAATGCAACCGTTTTCTTCTGTATCTGTTTTCCGCAAGAACCCAGCTACCGACAGTGATTAACGCAACCCGGGGACCCCCGAGTCCGGCCAGCTTCCAGAGGCGTAATTAGTGCGGATAGCCAAGTGAAAGGATAGCCAGCAGCAGCAGCAGCAGGAGCACAGCACCACCAGTGAAAATGGTAAAAAAGTGATTATGAAATGGATGTGAAAGCAGGTGCAGTGGCATTGCAGGTGCAGTCCTAACCAGATGAGCCCCCGCTTATCCGCATCCTTTTGAGGCTGTGAAGCTGGCTAAATCGCAAGTCAATTGCCAGCACTAGTCCCTTCTTGTCTCGCTTTTCCAGGCCCCATTGTTTTGCGCCGCCGAAAGAAAACACGAGCGCGGCGGCGTATGATGTAAGCCGAGCCCAACCACCCAAGCAAAGTCCTCCTTCCTTCCTCATCTATTTAGTTAGCGCAGCCATTTATTTTTATAAGATGCAGCCTCATTGACGCCGTCATCGTGGCTTGCCACCAGCACCCACCCCTATCCATCCTTCGCCCTTCGTCCTTCGTCCGCCGTCCTGGCCCTTGCCGCGCCAACAACTCAACATCATCATCAGCAACAACAACTGTAACTAACAGCAAAAGTCAAGCGAAAAACACTACGCTACCAACCTTACCCAACAGCGCGTAAGAGTGCACTGAGAGAAACCAGGGAAAATCACGGGAAGCTTTTTCTTAATTAAAGTGGCTGAAAAATAAACTTTGATATTTGTTCCTCCTTATCTAAGCTTTACTGACTTGACACTCCAAAAAGCCCAACAGAGCCCAAAGAGGCACTATTTCTTTTATGATTATATTCTAGTCCTAGAGGGTTAAACAATTTATAAAAAATATTGTTTTTCTTCTCACATAATATTTATTATGATAACAGCAGAACAGACTTAATTTCTATTCCTAGCTGGTAGTCGAACTTGCGAAAACTTTTGAAAAAGATTCAAGGCGGAACTATATTAATATTTATTCAGTATATAAACGTTTAAGTTTTAGATTTTAGTTATTTATCCTTAAAGTAGGGACTAAAAGCAACTATTTACCAAAAGGGAAACTTTCCAAAAATGTAAACACCTATTTTCTCCCAGCGTGAAAGCTGTGTGGGGAAAATGGTACGAGGGACGACGGGGGGTGTAGCCTGCAAATCGATATTGTGCGGCATGACCGAGTGGCCCACAAGGCGGGCAGGCGCTCGCTTCTTGGCGAAGGAGAGAGAGCAGCAGCGCCACCCCGCTGTGTGGTGGCTTTGTTAGTCACTCAGTCAGCCAGACGCCGACGTGGCCACCACTCGCCCCTCCACTCGCCAGCCGCCAAGCGATGCTGTCCTCGTGTCCCAGCACCGTTTGTATTTTGTGGTGAAAAACCCCACTTGCTCTCGTCGCTCCCCGTCTCTCGCTCTCACTCTCTGTCTTGCTGTCTCTCAGTCTCTCTGTCTCTCGATTGATTCAAATTTGCGCTGTTATCACACCAGCACCAGCACCAGCAACAACAATGATGGCAACGAATTTGCCAATAACAAAGAAATGTGGCTCGAATTTGTTCCAAAGACGTTCTGTTGCTTGTGGGCACCAAGGAGCCGCCGCCCGACGCTGCCCATGATGTCATATGGTAAATGTTTGCAAATCACAGAGCCACGGATTCGAGGAAATGATGTCTCCGTTCCCGCTCCTTGTCTTGGCCTTTGGGCCTAGCTCAGAGTTGTTTACCCATCGCTTATCACTCGGGGTTTGTTGCTCACCCCAAAGATCGTCTTAAACTAGCGAAGTATTTACGTCATAAGTCTGGTTTGGTTTCAGCATTCGGAGATGGAACAGCCAAGAGAAATCGATTTAAGTCCCTGATAAACTTTATCATATCTAAGCCAAAATATATTGCATAAATAAGATAGTGTTTTCCACTTGGTAACACTTCATATACCACCAGAAATCCATTTCTTCCTGTTCTTATTGACATTCCCAAAAGTTATAAAGAGTTTTGCAAGGATAGTTATATTATTCGAAACAAACTTAACGATATTTATACAAAGAATCTGAAAACATTAAGCAAATTACTCTGCTCTGATTTTAATATGAATAATACTTTAAGGATAAGTACTTTAATCGGAATAAGAAAAACATCTCTTCTCTTCGTTATACCAATAAGCAATATGCAAAGCTAATTTCAGCAAAAACCCGAAAAAAGTCAGTAATGTAGATTTAGCTTAGCGTTTCTCTCAGTGACAGATAGCAGACATTTGGCATTCTTGATTTCCTTGAGCGCACCTGCCCATGAAGTAACCGGATTGAATAACCATCACTCAATATCAATCGAATATATTGGGGTTGTAAGATTGTCAAATCACTGTAAGCGAAGCATAAACTATTACGATGCTATAATTCCACCTCGGATAGGGAATGGGTCATTTTTAAAGACTCGATAGCCTAAGACAAAGCCCAAAATATTGACATAAGTTATAAAAGCTTCCTGATATCAACACTTACTTTAATAACGAATGATTAGTATTTGCTTACTTTGAGTTTAAAGGAATGTACATATGAGTATTTATATATTTCCTCCACTTAGTTAATATATGGAATAGTTCAAGCCACCAACTGAACCCTAAGTAAATAGATGACTTTGTTTTTCTGGCTGGCTTTTACTGCACTTCGGTTGCAGTTCAAGTCTGGTATCGGGTTTCCACTGTCAAGCAGACAAAGCCGGTCACCACAAAGCCAACCCACCCATTCCCGTAGAGTAAGCTTGTATTTTTTAGCCAAGGCGGTTGTTTCCCTCAGACCCATTTGCCTAAGCTCGTGCACAGAGAGAAATTCATTGGTGATCGTTAAACGTATTATTTATTTACCATTTCTTTTTCCAGATTGTACGACGCCGATCCCGCCGCGCCCGCATGTGGAACATGGGGCTGCTGTTCCTGATCTACTACTGCGTCAGCATCTATTCCGCCAAGGGCGACACAAAGGAGGCGCCCCTGCCCCTGGACGTGGGCAGCCTGGCCGAGGATGCCGGCGATGCGGAGGCTAACGGAGAGGTGCCCCCAGAGATACCTGCCGAAGGTAACACCGAGGGTAGCATCCTGCTGGATACCACCCCGTGGCCAAAAGTGAGTAATCTCCTCCTCCATTGCCAAAATTTTGCCCATCATCCTAATCGCAATCTCCCAATTTCTTTTTTGCCAGGCGCTGGAACCCACAAAGGCCACTCCCATTCATGGAGCCGTTCCCACCTGGCGACCCAGGCGTGACAACTGTACTCCGCCGGCCATTGAGCAGTTCCCGCAGCCGCTGATGAACAAGTGGGCGCGGCAGCATGGCGGCCTCGTCCTGCACATCCTGGTGGCCATCTTCACCTTCTTCGGCCTGGCCATCGTGTGCGACGAGTACTTTGTGGCCAGTCTGGACCGGCTCTGCGAGGGTTAGCTTCCTACAGTTATGTCCTTTACATTTTTAACAACCTTTGCACTTGCAGAGCTCAAGCTGTCGCCGGATGTGGCGGGAGCCACGTTTATGGCGGCCGGAAGCTCAGCTCCAGAGCTGGCCACCGTGGTGATCGGCGTGTTCTTTGCCAAGGACGACATCGGCATCAGCGGAGTCATTGGCTCGGCCGTGTTCAACATCATGTTCGTCATCTCCGTCTGCGCCCTGTGCTCGGGCACCGTCTGCCAGCTGAACTGGTGGCCCCTGGTGAGGGACTGCTTCTTCTACTGTATCTCCATTCTGGTAATGCTGATAATCATCTTCAACGACGTCATATCCTGCGTAAGTTTCCGGGCTCCAGGCGAAGTGCCGTCGATCCTCATCAGCTTCTACCCTGTTCTCCTTGCAGTTCGAGTCAGTGGTGATGCTGTTGTGTTACGTGGGGTACTGTGTGGCCCTTCACTTCAACACGGAGCTGGAGCGGTGGGCCATGGGCCTGAACCTGCCCTTCAAGCTGCCCAGCAAGGAGGAACAGTCAGCCCTGGTGACCTACAAGAATGTGCCGGAGGGCTCCTATACCCAGGGAGGCGCTGGCCAAGCCCAAGGTCAGCAGCAGACTAGCCTCTCAAAGGATCCCAACGAAGGCCGGGCCCCGGAGCCGCAGAATGAGTACCAGAACTACAGCGACCCCAACGCCAGCTGGGACCCGAACTCCGCCTGGGGAGAGGAGAGCCAGCCGAAGCCGGTGGTCAGTGCTAGATTCAACCCACCGCCGGTCGACGACTGGGGCGCCAGCCAGTTCGGTCAGGATCAGGGGCAGGAGAACATGGCCTACAATGCCGACCAGCCAGAGTCAGTGGTCACCGGAGAGGCGGCGGCAGCGGCAGCAGCTGCCAAGAGCGGGGCTAAGGTGGTGGCCACCGCGGCGCCAGGCGGTGTTGAATACTACAAGTCGACGGACAAGCAGCGAGAACCGCGCCCCGATCCCCTGATCCGACCCACGGAGGGCGGTCTGCCAGCACTGGTCGCCTGGTACGTGGTCTATCCGATTCACTTCCTCTGCAAGAAGACGATGCCCGACTGCCGGCAAGAGCAGTACCGCAACTGGTATCCCTTCACCTTCCTGATCTCAATGGTGTGGATCTCGTTCTACTCGTACTTCATGGTCTGGATGATCACCGTGATCGGGTCCACGCTGACCATCCCGGACACCGTGATGGGTCTGACGTTTGTGGCCGCTGGCGTGTCCGTCCCAGATGCCCTAAGCTCAATAGCCGTTATCAAAGAGGGCTACGGCGACATGGCCGTGTCGAACGCGATTGGCTCGAATGTCTTTGATATACTAGTGTGCTTAGGTCTTCCCTGGTTCATACAAACGGCCATCATAAAGCCCGGCTCCCACGTCAACGTAATATCCAAGGGTATGTACTCCTACTCCCCCACGTAGCTCCCGTAGCTGCCTGTGTGTCCACCTAACTCGTAGTACTGCTCGTCGTGTGTCCAAAGTATGTGGTATGCCTGGCATGAGTGTCCTAGCCGTTCTCTTAGCTGAAATCCAGAATCCGCTCCAAGTCTAATCGCCGAGCATTCTCTCTTTCTTCCAATCTTTTTTTTTTCTCCGGGATTTCGCTTGCAGGACTGGCCTACTCCACGCTCTCGCTCTTCTCCACCGTGGTCTTCTTGATCCTCTCGACGCACTTGAACGGCTGGAAGCTGGACAAGCGACTGGGCATCATCCTGATGGTCTGGTACCTGTTCTTCATCACGCTGGCGTCGCTCTACGAATTGAATGTCTTTGGCTACATGAACCCAGCCCAGTGTGACAGTGAGTGTCCCTCTCGAACGATCCGGTATCCTTTGCTAACTGACTGTTATTCCAGGCGATTTCTAAGCAAACCGATGATGACAGAACGCACTTATGTTTTCACTACCAGCACCAAGTACCATATATACATAGATCAGGAATGCCCAAGCCTGGCACCTTGGCGCCAGGCTCTTTCAGAGAAACAAATGAGAGTATAGGAAGAGCTAGAGCCAGGAGGGGGCATCCCTGTTATAGATAAATACATATACATAGAGTCGTTCATAGCCGCAGCTAGAAGATAAACCGAAATCACTGCAACAACTCGATCGGAGGGAGGTGGAGTTTGAGTAACATTTACCTAACGTTAATTAGAGGACAAATTGAATACTCAAAGCGCGTTTTACATGAATTTTTACATTGCACCAAGAGACATAGGAGACGATAAACCAAAAAGATAAATTATATAAATGTACATGTATATTATATTTATTAATATGTATTTAAATGAAATTTAGGCAATTAACAAACTATATATGTACAACAGAAGGAGGAGTATACATAAAGCATAAATAGCAACTGTAGATAGGGAGTCAAATGTATGTTATTAAGAACAACAACAACAACAATAATTTAGCGATTGTTGCTAATGGTTTTAAGGAACAAGTCAACAACAGAATAACGCCAGATGTCCCATACACACACCACAATCGCAACACCTTGCGATTATAAAAAAAACCTTATTAATCGCATTTATGTATATACTTTTTAATCACACTGCTTTCTTAACAAATCGATTAATTATAGACTTTAGTTGTACGTATATTCCTGTAAAAAACCCCTCCCCATATGGTTTACCAAGACACCAAGGCACTCGCAGCTACCCGCGGAGTCGCCTCCCGGCGGCCCAAGTTGACCAGCAGTACGAATATCACATGGCAGACCAGACAGATGTGGAACCAGAACAACGAATTTTGTTGAATTTAAGATCGCATATATTTTATTTTAGTTATTTTTAAGAAAGTATAGAAGGCATACGTCACACGCGTATGTCTGTTTTTGTTGAATACTCATCATAAGATGCAGCCGACGATTTAAAGAAACGTCCTAGGTTTGGCTATGACAAAAGGATAAGGAAAATGATAGAAATATGGCAGCCAGGAGCAAAGATAAATTACACCTAATGACAATTAATCGCGTCAATTTTGTATTGTAAATAATAACCAGAGCATAAAGCACACATTATGTTATGAAACGAATAGTAAACACTTAAAGTCAATTTGTGGTTCAATTTAGTGCATAATAGGCACTGTTCCCGTTCTAGTTTCTCTCTCCGATATAAGTATTTTATTTTATTTACAGGTTTCGAGTATTTATCTAGTGAATTTGAAAAGAGATTTTAGAAAAGAAACCTTCATTGATTTTCCCACATTTTACGGGAACCAATCTGAATGTTTGCATAAATCAAATAAACCCCTTTTTGAGTTTGCAATAATTATTTGCTTAATCTAGCATTAAATATGTATCCTAATCCAGGGATAATCAATTAATCTGTCAATGTTTGAACCAGTCAAAGAAAGAAAAATCAAATAATATATATGTTCGTTTAATCAAAACAAAAAGTGAACCAATTACCACAGTTCACGTTAAATGGCAATTCGCATTAATTTATAAATCGAATCGTCTAGTTGATGCTTTACATTTTCTGTTATTTGTCTCTGATTGAGCAAGTTAATGCACACTACACACACACGATCTCGTTAGCCGTTTGGGCCAGATATTATTACATTATGGCCATCCCAGCAACTCAATTTTGAGCGATTCCAGCTGATTTTCCTCCATTTACGGAAGACTCCAGACGGATGAGACACAGAATCAGTATCAGATGTTAGCTGAAAGCAATATGTAAGACAAATATATACTACACACCTAATATATACCTACATATAGCCAACAGATGCAAATCATACTTACGTAGTGAGCCCTGCACTGCTATATGGACGCGCTCAAATCATACTCAAATACTAACATACACATATTACACGATCAGGATCAAGGATAGTGCTTAAGCATGTTGAAGGAGCCGAATCGAAACAAAACGAAACGAAACGAAACGAAACCCATGTAACTGACTTCTATAATTTACCCAGCCAACTTCCTGAAACGAGTTAATCGCATACCTAACATAGACATAAACAGAAACCAACGTTACACAATAAATCGTACGAACAATCGCCTGTTGAAGATCCCCACTTATAGTACCCATATAGCTGATACTCGAATACTACTTATACACCAAAGGAACAGGCCACAGCGGTGGCTCCACGAGGTTCTTCCCTACTCTACTCTACAAATAGTCGATCCAGAAGGTTTTTGCAGGACAAACTGTCAATGTACAATGCTCATGCTTCCGCAGGACATGTGGCTCCCTCAGTTGAGACCGAAACTTGTGGATCACACGATACTCCATTACTGTACAATAAGTAAACAAAACTATAGTTGAGGAGAACGCTAGGTGTTTTAATTAAAAACTTCAATTAGTGTTTCAATTAATCAAGAGAGATTAGTCGTTTAATAAGCCGTTGAACCGTTACGATCGATATGTGTACATGGATATGGTCGGTGTTTGATTGAAATTATTTTAAATGTACACACCCTTGAGAGATTTAAATCCAGTATATTTCGTGTTACTTTTACTGTATCTAATGCAAAATTGCAATCTATAAGAGAATATATACGAGTATGCGTAGAGGTACTTTATTTATTGATGAGGATCATGTTTACCTAAGCATAGAGGGGCAAGGAGGACACAAAACAAAACAAAACACTTATATATGAAGGAGGAACAACTTTCCCTAAACAACATATGCAATGTACAATAATTGTTACATTTACTTACATACTATCTAAACCATGCTATACAATAAACGATACAATATATGTTTACATCTGACATTTGTGTTAATTACGACTATAATTGTTTGCAAAAACTATATTAAAACCTATCAAATTAAATCAAAATGTGGACGAGTGTGTTTCAAATTCAAGTTCGGAGCGACAACTTATAGTTATTGGTGAGATCGAAACTAAAACATCAAGCTGCAAACGAAACTATTGCTAATACAAAAACTGTTGATGTTATGTTTAGTCGAATAATGAATTTCGGAATGAATAAATGCATAAATATACACAAAGAACCTGCAATTAATTTTAGTGTTACTTTTAAGCGGCTTAACCTGTCGAATTAATTTATTTATACTCTTTATAAGATTATTTAATTCATATTTTATTATCACTTCGAGTTAAATTTATCAGATTCTCTCAAAAATGGTATTTTTCTTTTTAAAAGTTGTTTTACTATGCTTTGATGATCTACAAATAACAATTTTGAAATGCATTAAAAGAGATAGATCATAGGGAACTTTCATTAAAAAAATATTACAAGCTTTGCAGAACTAAAAATTACTTCAATCTAAATGTACAGCAAGCGGCACACTACAATTCCCAACTTCATATTCCGTGAACTAGCTAAATTAACAGATATTGGAAGAAGAGATTGTGATGTTACAGATTAATGATGGAAGTATGCTATGTTTTCTCTGTCATACTAAAAGTTTCAGTTTATAAATTCCCGCGAAAAAGACAGATTGTCTAAAAGAATAAGAATGTAAACTCCTAATTCGCCGTTACATATTTTATCAGCCCCAAAGCTATAGCGATGACCAATTTCTGTATGTGTATGTACCTGGAACGGCGAAAGCTTGGCCACCTGGCAAGCCCAGCTGTTAAGCAGCGGCGCTCTTATTAAAGCTCTCTCTCTCTCTTTCTCTCTATCCCCATTCTCTCTCTGCACTGCCCTTTTCCAGCTCTCCCAATGTCAAGACGCCCACCACAACCAGAAGCTCCCCCACCACAATATACAGTAATAGTTGAAAACACTGTTACCCATCCGTATTCGTACTCGCTTCCTGCGAGAAAAACGGGGAGGGAAAGCTTTCTGGAGCAGCAACCGGCGGCAGCTGGTCCGTCGGTCGTGGGTCCGCTCCGGTGTCTTCCGTTCCCGTTCGGTTCAGTCGTCGATTCACTGCCAAAGTGGTAGCAGTCCGTGTCGGTGAGCAGCGAGCAGCGTGTGTGTTTGTGTGTAAGTTTGCCTCGTCTGGAATCGTCAAGTTCAGCCCCACACTCATACATCCCATACACAAATCCAGCGGAGAGAGCGAGTGTATGTGTGGGGGCAGCTACCTGTTCATCGCCCGCGATAAGAGCGCCATGGATTTGTCGATTTATGATGGAATATCATAATCGCAGTGAAATTATATAACTTTCGAACATTCCGAGCGCATAATCAAACGAAGGCACTGATACTTTGACAACTGGCCATCAACCTTCGAAATTCACAGTGCCTACATAGCGTATATTCCGCAGCAGCATATACATATATACATATAGCCATGTATATGCGCAAAGAGCGTTCTCGTCACAAACTTGTTTACCCGCGATAAGCAGACGCAGTTCGGTCACAGGCATCGGCGTCGCTGATAAGAGCAGCAGCTTCCAGTGCCGGATTCAGGGGTTGAGAGTCCGAATCGCCACCAAAAACATCAGCTGATCAGGCCTCTTCCCGATTTTCACTTTCGTCCAGATATAGTGAAAGTGATTTCCAAAAAAATACAAGGTCTTTTATTGAATTGATTGGAAAAGGAAACTCTTTTATATAATTTACTTAGGTTCACAAATTAAGAAGCTTTAAAGATATTTTTATTTGAAGAAGATTTTAAATCTCACTAAATTGCAAACGATATTTTATAAAATATGTAGGCTTCTTAAATTTTCTTTAAAAAAATGGACTTGGTGCTTGAACAGAAACTCACTTCTTCAACCTTTTGAAGTTAATTTATTATCATGATATCATTATCAAACTTTTCCATTCAATATATAAACGGGCACTATTATCTAACATTATAATGATAACATTTGATAAAACTAATATGTGGATTGCATTAAAAATATATCTATTGAAGCACTTTGAATTTTAATATGAACTTTGAGCTTTTCATATATGTATTTGCAGTTATTTAATAATAATATATAGGATAATGCTTACGAACACATACTTATGTATGTAAATATTTACCTAAAATGTCAGATAAACAAAAAAATAATAACAAGTTTAAAAATAAGAAAGTTGTATCTTACTGAACTTAATTCACATAAGAATGTGTCTTGACGTTTGTAAACATTTGAGATTAGAGTATTTGTGATTTAGTGCTATTTATATTTTCGTATTTTTTATAAGAAGTATATTTTGAAAGTGCTAAGGCGTAGTGCTAGATGTTAATTATAAATAAACAATAATTGAAAGCTCCCCCGTTAGAAGTACGTGAATTCCGCCTCTGTTCAAATTGTTCGTTGCCGGGGAGCCGAAATAGCTTTAGCGATAGATTTCCTGGACCGTGCTCAATTTAATTAAGGCAGAGACCTTCAACCGATCCCCCTCGGCTTCACACCGATAAGATTCGCTGCTCGATGGGTCTATAAAAAATAATATAACCCCATTATCTTTGCAGTCAGAGCAGAGACGACGACGGCCCGACCATGAGTTCCCTTCCCCGAGTCAACATCGACGAGCCCAAGTATGACCAGAACACATATATCGGTCGGGCCAAGCACTTCTTCCTGGTCACCAATCCGCTCAACGTGCTGGCATCCAGCGCGAAACTGGAGGAGGCCCGCCAGATCGTGCTGAAGTACCGTGCCGGCAAGGATGTGCCCGAGTGCCGGACCATCGATGATGTGTGGCGCGCCAAGTACCTGTACGATTCCGCCTTCCACCCGGAGACGGGCGAGAAGCAGATAGTGTTCGGGCGCATGTCCGCCCAGATGCCCATGAACACGATCATCACCGGCAGTGAGTGTTGTGTGCCCCTCAATTGGGTCATCTATCTGAGCGTTTGCTTCCGCACAATGTGTGACGCTAGCCTCAATTCGCGCACAATAACAATAACAATTTAAAGGGCGATGCTAATGATTTCCATCTCCATACGCAGGCATGATGGCCTTCTACAAGAGCACCGGCGCCGTTGTCTTCTGGCAGTGGTTTAATCAAACGTACAATGCCGTTGTCAACTACACAAACCGTTCCGGCACGACGCCCATCAGCCAGCAGTAGGTACCGATCCGCCACCGCCGCTGTGCTCCCCACTAATCCATCATCCATCCATCCATTCGCCCCGCCTACAGGCAACTGGTGACCTCTTACTGCCTGGCCACCGGCGGAGCCCTGGCCACGGCGCTGTCGCTGAACAGGGCGGTGAAGAACATGAATCCGCTCGTGGGCCGCCTGGTGCCGCTCGTTGCGGTGGCTGCCGCCAATTGCATCAACATCCCCTGCATGAGGATGCAGTAAGTGGACCACCTCTCATTCAAGGGTGTTTTTTAATCCAACTGCTCTTTCTTTCAGGGAACTGCGGAACGGAGTGGTGTTGCTGGACGAGAACAACGCCGAGATGGGCATCTCCAGAAAGGCGGCGGCAGTGGGCATCTCGTCCGTCATTCTGAGTCGGATTGCCATGGCTCTTCCCGGAATGAGTAAGCCTTCCTAAAAAAGTAGATACCATCATTCGGTTACGAGCACCTGTACCATTCCTTGCAGCCCTGACCCCGATGCTGATGAACACTCTCGAAAAGCGGGGCTTCCTGGCCAGGTTCCCGCGCTCCAACGCCCCCATCCAGACGCTCTTCTGCGGCTTCGTGCTGATCTTCGCCACGCCGCTCGGCTGCGCCTTCTTCAAGCAGCGGGCGGGCATCAATGTGGAGAATTTGGAATCGGAGGTGGCCGTCAGCATCAAGAAGGAGCGTCCCGACCTGCAGACCGTGTGG
The DNA here is from genome assembly GCA_008042775.1 of Drosophila pectinifera. Taxonomy (NCBI): domain Eukaryota; kingdom Metazoa; phylum Arthropoda; class Insecta; order Diptera; family Drosophilidae; genus Drosophila; species Drosophila pectinifera. The sequence goes on along the minus strand of VNKC01004571.1, from coordinate 44,652 downwards.
TTCAACAAGGGCCTCTGAGCCCCACTAGCAATCCTCGAGCTTACAAAGACAATATCGTTTGGCCTGGCCTATTTATTTACTCACCACGCATTTATTAGCATTTTGCCAGCTGAGTTTCGTTCGAAATACTCATGGGATTACGTCTCTTCGCCCACGTTCATTCATATATGTGTGATGACCTAAGAGCGGATAAAAAGTATATCCTAAAGGATATACATATGTGAATGTGAAAAAAGATTTAAACCAAACAAATAAATTTCTGTTAAATTGAATTTAACGGCAGATTTTAATTCCAATTTGAATAACGATATACACCTATATTATGACAGTTATCGTACATATTAATCGTTATCGACCATATACCGTTATCGGCTACACTGATTGTGTGCACTGCTTTCTCAATATTCACTTCTTATTAAAGTTCTCAACCTTAGAAGAATTTTCAAGATCAAAGTTTCTTACCTTGTCCCCAAAGTTTTCAACTTTATCTTATTAAAGTTCCCAACCTTTTTCATCAATGTAATCCACCCTGTTCATGGTTGCATTTTGTCATTTCTTATGCATTTTGTATCTTACATATTAATCGTTATCGACTCGTCACCCTGGCTTATTCTCGGCTTGGGCACGATTTTGTTTTTATTTAATTAAACTATAATTTAAGGCAGTTGGTTAAATTTCTTTATTGCATTTGGTTATTAGAAGTGTCAGTAACGCGGAAGTACCGTCGTGCCAGCAGCAGCATATCGACACGCGTGATTTAAAGTCGGAGTTATTGTGGAGGAGCAACCGTATTAAGGTGTGGTTTTTTTAAGCACTTGACTGAGTGAGAATTTAATTAAGAATGGGCGGTGCCGCCACTTAAAGACACTTGTCACTCTGATTTAATGGTGAAGTGCAGCTTATAATACTCTAGCACTGTTATTATTTAAAACAATCTGGGAATAGATGACTTATTGGAGCCACTTCAGCGGAGCTTACGACCACGCCTAAGCACACGCACGCACACCATCGCGCAGACACGTAATGGATGACACTAACACCTAGCGAGCGATCTTCGGATTTGTTTACTAACCCATTGTTTATGCCATTAGTTGGGGTAAATAAACAAGAATATTTACTGATTCCTTCTCTGCCTGCAGATCCAGCCGCGTAGCGAACAAAATGTGCCTTTAGTCTGCTGCGAGAAGCCATCTGGAGCAGTTCCTACACCACACGGAATCGAGCCAGCGTCAGCATGTCACCCACTAGAGGACTAGCATTGCTAGCGCTCTGTTTATTTGGTCTGGCAACGGCCCAGTTGCCCGGAGACCTACCTGCGGGCCAATTGGACAATCAACTGGGGCAGCAAGGTCAGCAGCAACAGCAACAAAACTACCAGCCTAGCTACAATAAGGACTACTCGCCGCGCTATAACCCGCTGTACACTGGCCACCAGCCCAGCCAGGACACCACACAATATGACAATCCCCTGCTAGACGGTCAGAACCCCAACAGCTACAATGGGTACTACGATGGAAACCGGCCATTAGGCGGCCTTGGAGTGGGAGGCCTCAACGGCTTCACTGGCGGCGGCGGCAATGTGGTCGGACCTGGAAACAGTCTGGGCGGCAGTATAGGCGGTCTGGAATCCCAGTACGACCCTTTTAACCGGAACAGCGTCGGCGGTACGGCGGGAGTCAATTATCGCGACATGTACAGCGACGAGGAAAACTTCTGCCCTGAACACTGGGTCTCGTTCAGACAAAGCTGCTATCGCTTCATCCGCTCGCCTAAGCGCAACTGGGAGGAGGCCAAGAAGATCTGCAAGGCGTACAACGCCGATCTCCTGAACGTGGACAACGTGGAGAAGCACGCATTCATCCTCAAGAATCTCATATTGCAAAACCATCGGCAGAATAGATTCTTTATCTCGGCTAGACAGACGGGACCGCAGAACTGGGTCAACGATGACAATACCCAGTTGGTTCAGATCGAGGACTCGTTCTCCATGGACGAGAGTGTGCCGTTGGAGAACGAGGACCTGCATGACAACCGGTTCTTGGTGCAAAACGACCTGAACAATAGAAACTTCAACAACCCGAATCAGTTTTACAACTCGCTGCCCGGCACAGTAAATCAACGCAATCAAAACAACTTGAGAGGCTTTATAGGTATGAAAATATAATCTGAACAGCTTCAATAGTTATCCTATTTGAATCTTATATTCCCTAGGTCCTAACCAGCCGTACGGAGACAATGGCTACATCCGTGACCGCGTTGTCTACGCTTACTCTAAGAAGCGGGATCGCTGGATGTTCATGCCGGCGTACGAGATTGAGCTGAACCTCTTCATCTGCGAGTCGAAGGTGCTGTACAGTCCAGACAACGTCAACATTAAGCTGGACGACAAACGGCCCTACCATTACGGACTTGACATTCGCGACATGGAGCGTATTCCACGGGGTCCCTACTTCGTCAAGCAACCGAACGACACGACCTTTGATGTGAACAAGAACCGGCTGATCAACGATGTGTCACTGAGCTGCTTAGCCGGCGGCTTTCCCACGCCGTCGTACATGTGGTACCGCGAGGTTTATGTCAACGACACGCTTGAGTACCAGAAGATTGATCCGCTGGCGGAGGACCGATACACCATATCGGGCGGCAACCTGATCATCTACGAGCCGAAGCAGGCTCTCGACCAGGGCGCCTACCACTGCGTGGCGGAGAACAAGTTCGGCCGGGTTCGGTCCGAGAGTGCGCACCTGTACTTCGGCTTCATAATGGAGTTCAACCTAAAGAGATCGTCGGAGACGAGCGAGATGAACTGGGGCAAATCGATATTCTGCGACCCGCCGCAGCATTATCCCGACGTACGCTACTACTGGGCCCGCGACTACTTCCCCAACTTTGTGGAGGAGGACCAGCGTGTGTTCGTCTCTCGGGACGGCGCCCTCTACTTCTCCTTCATTGAGACGGTGGACAGAGCCAACTACTCGTGTACCGTGCAGACCCTGGTGTCGGACACTGGTCGCAATGGGCCCTTCTTCGCGCTACGAGTGACGCCGAACAGCAACTACCAAGCGTTGATATTCGCCAATACCTTCCCCAAGGTCTTCCCGGAGGCACCGGTGGCTGGCGACGAGATCCGCCTTGAGTGCATGGCCTTCGGCTACCCTATTCCCGCTTACAACTGGACTCGCCAGAACCAGCCACTGCAGCGTAACGCCTATACTATCAACTACGGCCGCGTTCTGATCATCCAGAATGCAACGACGAACGACAACGGCGAGTACACGTGTACGATCACCAATCCGCGCAAGACGCTGACGAAGAGTATCTACATTAACATCCAAATGCGTCCCGAGTTCACCATTCCGCTTAAGGATATGATCAAGGATTACAATAGCGACGTGACTTTTATATGCGAGGCCTTCGCCATACCAGATGCGAACTATACGTGGTACAAGAATGCCGAACTGCTGGACCCGCTAACCATCAATCGAGACCGTTACATCATCCAGGACAATGTGTTAACCATCAAATTTCTGGAGAAGGATAAGGACGAAGGAATGTACCAGTGCGGAGCCAAAAATCAACTGAAAACGTCATTCTCTTCGGCTCAGCTCCGAGTGCTCTCCATGAAGCCATCCTTTAAGAAGCATCCACTCGAGGCCGAAGTCTATGCTGTCTACAAAGGCAATACCACCATCGTCTGCAATCCCGAAGCCGCTCCACGTCCTAAATTCCAATGGAAGAAGGACGGCCAGGTCTTGGGGTCGGGTGGCCACCGGCGCATCCTGCCCAGTGGCACACTGACAATTGCACCAACGTCGCCGGACGACGAAGGCATCTACACATGCATAGCATCGAACCAGGCTGGCACGGATGAGTCCCATGCCCGCGTAATTGTTTTACGTCCGTATATTAATCAATCACCTAATTATTTCCCCTTTAACTCAAATATTTAACCATTTGCAGAGGAGATCCGCTTTATGCAAACCCCACCACAACGCATAGTGACCAAGGAACACGACCTGATTTACATGCACTGTGAGGCTGCCTTCGACCCGTTGCTGGACATCGCCTACGTGTGGAAGCAGAACGGTGAAGTTCTGAAGAACAACAATGACGGCACCGGGCGCATTGTGAGTACACTTTTAACGTTTTTCGCTATAAATGTGTGATACTATAAGATCCTCGCTCTAGATTGTGGACTGGAACAGCTTGACCGTGCACAACACCACCATGCGAGATGCTGGCGACTACGAGTGCGTCGTCAAATCGGCTGTCAACGAGATCACCAGCAAGACCACTGTGGTCATCGAGGGAGCACCCGGAGCCCCAGGCGGCGTCCAGGTGATTCAGATCAGCAAAACGAAGGCGATCATCGAGTGGGTGGACGGAGCGAACAACGGTCGCGCCATCCGGTACTACAATATCCTGGGACGCACCAATTGGAACCGCACCTGGGTTAATGTCTCAACGCATGTGCAGGCGCGAGAGGTGGATCGCTACACATCGCGCCAGCAAGCCGAGGTGATCAACCTAACACCCTGGTCGGCTTATGAGTTCAGTGTGACGGCCGTTAACGATCTGGGTATCGGCACCCCGTCCGCTCCATCGCCTATCTACAGCACCTACGAGGATAAGCCGTACATCGCCCCACGGAACGTGGGTGGCGGCGGCGGCAAGATCGGGGACCTGACCATCACCTGGGACCCATTGCTGCCGCAAGAGCAGCATAGCCACGGCATACGCTACAAGGTGTTCTGGAAGCTCAAGGGAGCCCTGGAATGGGCTTCGGACGAGATTAAAAAGCATAATATGGGCGTGGCAGTGGTCAATATTCCGCTCAACAACTATTACACGGAGTATGAAGTCAAGGTGCAGGCCATCAACAACATCGGCAAGGGACCGGAGAGCGCCGTCGCTGTCATCCACTCAGCGGAGGACATGCCACAGGTGGCACCGCAGAAGCCCTTCGCGCTCCCCTTCAACTCTACCTGCTTTAACGTCACCTGGCAACCGATTGATATGTCCCGCGAGAACATTCGTGGCAAACTCATTGGCCACAGGGTGAGGAAATGATCATATACATTGACATTCGATGTCTTAAACTTTTTTGCTTTAGTTGAAGTACTGGAAGACCACGCACCAGGAGGAAGACTCCGTGTACTACCTGTCACGAACGACGAGAAACTGGGCGTTGATTGTCGGTCTGCAACCGGACACCTACTACTTTGTGAAGGTCATGGCGTATAATGCGGCGGGAGAAGGCCCCGAAAGCGAACGTTTTGAAGGTTGGTTAGAATGTTTAATGAATTTAATGGTTACTGCATTAATTGATACTTCTCAGAGCGCACATACCGCAAGGCACCGCAAAAACCACCGTCTTCCGTTCACGTTTATGGAATAAACCCGTCTACGGTGCGGGTTGTATGGCGATACGTTTCTCCCTCGCAGGACGAGGAACCCATCGAGGGTTACAAGGTAAGCTCGTTGGCATTGTTGTCATGAAATTTACGATTAATGCTTCACCATTGCGTTTAGGTTCGCATTTGGGAGACGGACCAGAACATGATCACAGCCAACAATACCATCGTGCCAATCGGAGATAAGCTAGAGTCCTACATCAATACCCTCACGCCCGGCAAGAGCTACAACATGCGAGTGCTCGCCTACAGCAACGGCGGCGACGGCCGGATGTCCAGTCCCACGCTTCGCTTCCAAATGGGCAAGACGACGCGCAATGCGGCGAATACGCGACACGGCCACAATATCAACACGGCGCTAATCTTAAGCACACTGCTACTCATTACCACCTTTTTCTATACAAGCCACTAAATGTAGCACAAATCGAGATGCGTAAGCTTAGGCAGTAAGGATTACGAATACCCGTCCAGAAGTATAAGAAGCGCACAGCCTCGAAACTTATACAGAAACCCAAGAGTCTCGTTAAGAATATAAACAAACAGGTCCAGAAGCATTCCGTAATTACTTTTAAACCGAAAGTAACCAATTCAATTGACTTAGGATTATTAATGCACACAAGAAATGATAGTTTTTACATCATATGACATACATATTTACAAAAGTTAAAGAAAGTGACCTTATATTAGTGTAAGTAGCCCCAGCGGGAAAATCGAAAACATTTATTACATATTTTTTTAACATACTTTCGAAAGTAACTAAGAAGAAACTGTATTAGAGTAAGCATTTATCAGGTTTCAGATATGTATGTATTATGTATTATTCTGATTTGTATTCGTCCTTTTTGAAAATTTCGATGTCCTGTAAATGTCATTCCGTCCATTTTACAGAATTTCTGAAACAAATAAATTTATACCTTTCCAAATATTTAAATTATAATAGTTATTGCTGCGAAATAGCCTTTTACAGATCCAAGGAGCTCAAATCTGCTTATAAATATAATATCCTAGGATTTCAACATCCGAAGTAATATAAGTTCTCCCATTCTGCAATTACTTAACAAATTATTATTTTTTAGGTTGAAAATAGGGTCATAACCAATGTTTTTATTTTAAAAACATTTCTTCTAAACTCAGAGCAAACTCTGCTCTATATTCTGGAAACAAAGAAAAAGTTTAAAGCATTTGTAGCACTACTGATTTTTAAAAGCGTTTTCTCTGGAATGTCAAATTATCGTAAAAATTTAAAAACTAATATCAACTACTATTTTTGTGATCAGTTTAACGGTGTTTTCTGTGATATAATGACATGTAACGGTACTTATAGTAGTGTATTAATTTACTGAGTTTCGTAGTTGGTATTTTTTTGGTATTTTCGTCTGGGCCGCATGGGGCTTTTTTGGCGCTCTAACCGTGGCCACACTGGAGCGAAGCTTACAAAAGCAAAAGAGTTAAATAAAGTATAAGGTTTAACATGGTTTTATAACGCACATCCAGCTGGAAACTAAAATTAGCGACGCGCCGAAGGCACACACGCCCACTCGCAAAAAGAACTGGCAGCGAGGCTAGCACCATGGCCAAGGCGAACGGCTGGAATGGGTGCGGAATGGGCGTGCACGGCAACGGGGGCAGCGTTTCCATACGCTCCGCCTCAAAGTACTCTCGCAGCACGGAGCTGCGACGCGTCGAGGACAACGACATCTACCGGCTGGCCAAGATCCTGGACGAGAACGCTTGCTGGCGCAAGCTAATGTCAATCATACCCAAGGGCCTGGACGTGCAGGCCTGCAGCGCTGCTGGCGGCCTCAACTTCCCAGCGGCGGTGAGGAACGGATTCAAATACACGGCGCAGGACGTTTGTCAGATTGACGAAGCCGCGAACCGGCTGCCTCCCGACCAGAGCAAATCCCAGATGATGATCGACGAGTGGAAGACCTCGGGCAAGCTGCACGAACGACCCACGGTGGGTGTGCTGCTACAGCTGCTGGTGCAAGCCGAGCTCTTCAGTGCGGCCGACTTTGTGGCGCTGGACTTTCTGAGTGGTGAGTCATTTATATTTCTTCACCTTATTTATATTAATTTCTCGGGTGTTTCACTAGAACCCACGCCCGAGCGCCCAGCAGACGGCCCTGCAGCTCCCATAAGCCTCGACCTGTCCGAATTGCTAGAAGAAGACATGGACGTGGACAACGAGGGACCGGGTTACCAGCAACCAAGCACTGCCACCTTGAATGCGGCTGCCCAGGGCAGTGTGGGACTGAATCTGGACAATTTCGACAAGCACATGGTTCCCCGGGACAAGAGCGTACCGCAGCCATCTGAAAATGTTCCGCCCATAGCCCCGCCTCGCGCCTCTCGGCTGCTAAGGGACAGTGCAAGCTCAAGGATTGCAGCCAGCACAGGGAACCCGACCTTGTCGGCAACCGTCCCCAACATCCCCAATCTGACAATTCTCAATCCCAGCGAACAAATCGAGGAGCAGCGGCAGCTGCCGCGTCCGCAGAACATACCCAACCTGTCCATACTCATTGATAGCTCCGCGGATTCGATGACAACGGCGTCGACTTCGTTGGGAAACCCAAGCAACCGAGTCAGCTCCACGGAACCGCCAAACATACCGCGCATCACACTGCTGATTGATAACTCCGCCGAGATAAGCCCATCCGACCCTGATGCTGCGAGGAGAACACCCGTGATAGCCAGCCCTGCGGCAAGCTTGAACAATTTGCCAATGATAAGCGCTCTTAATCTGAATAATGACAACGGTGACACCTCGCACCCGGACAGCAGCAGCTCGAGTAGCTTGAGTAACGATGAGGACGACGATGACGACGACGAGGTTGATGGAGAGGAGGGCGACTTTGCGGACGTATCCCTGCCAAATCTGAGCAACTCGGAGCAGCCTAACTCCAACAATGACTCCAGCCTGACAACGGTCACTGGCACCAGCGGTGATAACAGCTTCGAGCTGACCAACGACTCCAGCTCGGCCTCAAACGACGATTACACCAGCAACATTCCAAATTTGAGCGAGCTGCAGCACTAGGGAAAGTAACGACGCGCCCGTCCATGGAGCAGATTTCCACAAGCCAGACATTCCATTTCGTTAACCATATTAGCCTAAGTTACCTTTTTACTACCTGCGTGTATTTATATGTTTAGCCGAAGACAACATCGGCCTGTAAATGCGGACCTAGTTATATATTATGCATACTGTGTAAGGTCCAAGTAGAATCTAAGATTCAGGGCAAGCTTTCGACATACTATTCCGTTTCGTTGTCCATATCACACGGCTACTGACACAGAGTTCATGGCGGCAATATCAAATATTTCCGTTTCGAGAAGGCCATACGTATGTAACCAAATAACCGATTGTAACAAATTTTGTATCTTTTACAAAGTACGCATTGTTTTTCAAGTATAAATATACTACAAGAGAAAATGGATTTGATTGACGCAGTTCTTTATGTGCTGGACGTGTTTGTATACTTCATTCCAATCCTGCCGATCGTGACTGCAATCAAACTCAACCGAACGCATCGCGTATTTGATGAAATGGAGCCGGATCCAGAGTCCATGGAGCAGTTGGAAGAGCTGGAGCGAAAATTTTTGACTAAGGAATTTATATCCAAGAAAAAAAACTAGTTATGCTTAATTTAGGCATTATTTACGGATATTTTCTTAAGTAAAAACTAAACATAAAAGTTTCCAAAATGTTAGTGCTATTTTTTATATTTAGCACTTTTTAAATGAAAATAGCAAAGGAACTGAAAAAAGTGTGGTATTTCAAGATTTTCTTTAAACGGTCACACTACAGATTTAGAGTAAACTGTGCCAGCTTGTGCTCCCAAAACTGTCAAAATTATTCAAAACATGGACGAGTCGGAACTGCTCTTCAATCTGTTCTACTTCCTGCTCTGCATGGTCATCATTTACCCCCCGGAGGAGTTCCAGCGCCTGGGCTTCACCATCGAGCAGTTATTCGCCCGCTTCCTGGGCGAGGAGTACTTGGACTTTGTGGGCTACCACCTGCGCCGCACATCGCTCAATCTGTTCGTGCACTCCTGTCTGCCGTTCTCCTACTTCCTGATCCACAGGCTAAAGTTCACCGTATTTGCCACGGAAGAGCCGCTCGAGGATTCCGACCTCGATCCGGATTTCCCAATGCCGCAGGAGGCAGTGGCCTTCAAGACGCTAACTTGGAAGACCGCCCAGCGCTTTAGCGTGCTGGCCGTGATGGCGGTGCCCGCGCTCATCTTTAACTGGCACCAACAGAACTGGCGCCGGCATCCAATAAGCAAGGCGCTAGCCAAGTACTCCAACTCGCCCGGCAGCTACAGTGCCGTGGCCAGCGACATTGGCAACGAGTTCCGGCGCCCGGAGATTTACAAGAAGAAACTGAACTCCATCAGCACTGTGATAGCGACGGAGAACTGGATAATCAAGACCACAATGTACAATGTCCACTTTGCCCACCAGAGCAACACGGCTCTAAGTGTGGCCAAGGTCAGTTAATCTCGATTCATATTAGTAGAAAACCTTACTGAATTTAGCTTTTCCACAGGCGGAGACATACAACATATCGCATCACGACCAGAACGACACGCTGCAGATGATCAGCATTATTGTACGACCGATGAGACAGGGCGTAGCAGACTTTCACATTCGAATCAATGCCTTGGAGTTCAGGAACCTGGAAGATCGTGTGCGGCGGCCCATAGCAATTCCCTCAAACATTCAGTTCCACCGCAACGTCATCGACCGCTTTGTGGACGTGTTCAAGGCGCAAGTCGCCCTGAATCCCATCTTTCAGGCGGAGGTCACCACGGAAAAGTGCTTCGCCTGCATGCTGAATGAACCGAACACAAAGATTCACAAGCAGTGCGCCGACCTGGACCGCCACGGTGCTCCGCTCGCAGAAGGGGCGTGTTGCTCCAACTGCTACTGCCGGCCCATGTGGTGCGTGGAGTGCCTGGCGCGGTGGTTTGCCGCCCGCCAAACCGACGTTGATCGCGAAGTGTGGCTGGAGCAGAAGTGCACCTGCCCAATGTGCAGGGCCAAGTTCTGTGTGCTAGACGTGAGCTATATCAGAGCCGTCGACCAGGCAACATCTACTCAGCAGCGCGGAGCTGACGAGGACAATGCCTCGTGATTTATGACTGTGTTAAAGTAACAATTAAAAACCGACTCTTAAATCGAACCTCGTTCTTTATTGGTCAGATTAAAATATGTAATCACTTCGACTAATGTAAGAAGTACAATTACGTAGCTGTAAACTTAAAAGTATGCATATAATTTAGTGCAATTATCACGTTTTAATACTTTACAATCTAACATAAGCAAGCTAGCATGCAGGAGATAATAATTATTAATATTACTTAAGTACAATCGATCTAAGCACGGAGAGAGAAAGTGATCATGTGCGAGCTAAGCCTTACTACAAATTAAAACCGCAACTGCTAATACTCGTCTTCCCTGCGCTGTATAGCCCACAACTAGTGCAATAAGCCCTTTGTCTTAGCCCTTTCTAACCGCTTTCTCTCCCTCCTCTTGTCCTCTCAATTTGATTTAAATGATTAAATAAAGCGCCATGCTAAGTTATATATGCATGAGATATACTTATAAGGAATACACGTAGTGAATATAGCCAACTGCTTGTCCAGGCCCCACTGGCTATCTATAAATTCGTTTCGTAAAAACTTTTATAGCTCTCCGTCTTGTCGCGCTGACTTCGCGCCGGGTTGCTTCCTGTCGTAGCCGGAGATCCTGAGTTAGCTGCTGGACCGGAGCTCTTGGCGCTGGACGAAGTGCGAGTTGAGACCTAAAACAAAGAGATTTTCTCGGTAAATGGAGTTCCTGCTATCGGTAAACAATGCAAAAAAGAAGTGCTGCACTAAATTCGCCCAGATTATGCTTATCAGCAATCACAGACGGTCACAACTAATAATCGGAAGACATGTCCGAAAGTCATTTTTATGGTTTAGCACCTGATTTTAATCAAGAACCGGCGCATTTATTCGGAAAGCTCTTTTGACATCGTGCACAGCCACTTATGGGTATATATATAAATCACCTATAGAATGATATTCCCCCAAGTCGTACAACGATTCTTGCATACATACGTATGTGTATGCCAGACTCGCCTTGCCGTGGAAGATGGTTCTATGCCGCCTCGATCGTTGTTTTATTCAGGTTTTGGTTGCTTACATATAGAATATTGATAAGACTGTTCGTATTTCGATGTCTGATAATAATTGCCGAAGACCTGAGTACCTCCGGTTCTCTACTCTTTAGCTTTAGCGCTATGATGTACGTCACAGTACGTGCTCTATTATTAAAACATATAATAATGATTGGCCGATATAACTCATACAAATATCTGAACGCGGTTATTTGCTTATGTATTTGCCCGTGTATAAATCATCGCCATAAAATATCTACTCGCCTTGATTTAGCTAACTGATAATTGTATCGCAAAATATAGGCAAATAAAGGTTCCATTTTACAGTTTTTCCAACCAAACTATTGCAGTCAGACAGGAGTCACCTTCAGGTTTTAAAGTTTAGTAAAAGATTGGGTCATTTTAATTAAGTACATTTAATATTAAGATCCAAAACCTTACCTTTAACTATGACTATCTTTAGTAAAACTTTTTACTACAAAAATAACGCTTGCATGTAAAGTTCCTCTTTTCAGATCCTCATTTTTGTACAATTTAATATCTAAAGCGTAATTTAAAAAATGTAAAACGTAATTTTCGAACAGTTGTAATCGACCTACAAAATTTCCTGTTTCACACATTCGTCTTTCGTCACCACGAGATCATTTGAACCAACTCCGGGAATAACATTGGATTTCGCCACTATAAATAACAACTCGGCTTCGAAGTACTCGTACGTCCGTTTCTCCCAAGTTCAATGGACAGACACGAGACGACAACGACAACGACTGGACAACAAAGTAACCCGGCAATCGATCGATCGATCGATTGATCGGCCAATGCTTTTACGTTGCGCAATGTGCTCCGAGGAGAGTACACACCCTCCCGGGATGGGGACTGGGACTGGAACTCGTACCGGACACCCCAATTTCGCACCTCATGAATTTGATGCGTTGCCAAAATTACACCATTCGCGTGCCATTGAATTGGGGCTGTTTTTAACGCGACTCCTGGGTGCATTTGCCTCTACATGGAGTAGTCAGTCATGTGTATGTACATAAGGTATATAAATCGGGGATGTGCTCGTATTATATGACATTCTGGCGAATTTTAGTCACTGGGGTCGCCGTCGCCGTGACGCCAGTAAACGTATAAAGTTTCCAGAAAGGCGTGTTTGTCGGTCGGGTCGAGTTCTCAGGTGAACATGCAAAGCACAACACGTATACGTGTAGACTTATATGGTACATACATATAGTATATTGATCTTGCTTTGTTGTTGTGCTCGCTTTTGTTTACATTCTGTACTTGCAGTTCGCAATTTTGTTGCCTTTCTTGTTTTTGTGATAAAAGGCCTTTTGGCAAAGCAAACACAAAAAGCCAGAGTGCGCAACGCCTCGAGTGATTTTACGGGGTTTTATGGTCCTTTCTGTCTGGAGTTGTTTCCAAATCCCTATACATTTTACTGTTCATTTATAACTGCCTAATTTACTGAGTGGCTAAATTAGATAGTCCCCGAACAAATAATAATTGTGCTAAGTACATATGTAGCAACACCCCCACCAAACCGCTTCAAATGCGAAACAAAAAAGGAAAAATTCCCTTTACAATCTAATCTTATCATCACTTATTTTTCCTTTACATATAAATCTTGGCAGAACTTCTCATCCAAGGGCAAAGTACAGGGACACCAGGTACTAGAGTTCTGACCAAAATGGCGAACTTTCTTTGTGGCTAATACATAAGACCCTGTTGAAAACTGGGATCTTAATTGCTCTCTTCAAGGCTAATGAACCCCACTTTTAGGAACTCAATTAAAATTTACACTAATTGCCTTTCTCATGAAATCGACTAAAATAAAGATTATCTATATATTCGAGTACAAGCCCCTTGTATAAATTTGCATCAACTGCTTAAATAAGACCGGAAGAGTGATGTCCCCTGATTCAGCAGATTTATTTATCGGTATAATTAATTTGGAACTGTTTAATGCAAATATCTATACCGAACGCCAGGGTATTCATTAGGTATTTTAGATCTTACAAGAACTAACCGAAAGATTTCCCTCTTCTCATTTCACTTTTCAGTTCCCGAGTCCTGTGGGTGTTTAATAATAAAGTGCATCCGTTTCTGCTGTTTTCGTTTTCACTCAGCGCCTCAAGTGACACTGAATGGTAAACAAAGTTTTCCTTATATATCCATATATAGTATGAATCCCCAAGTACTTGAAAGAATAAGGCATGGACTGGATACTACTGCCTGTCTTATCACAACAATGCCGACTTCCGTCTCGTTAACGAGCACTTCCGTTTGCCCGCGTAAGTATTTCTTTAACGATATTGTTCCTAGCGCTACACACTGTGCATTTCCCTGGAAGATCCCCGCCGCGGGCTCAGGTGTGTGACTTCGTAGATAGATAAACCACGAAAAAATCACTTGGGAATCACGCACCCATTTCGCAATATGGGTCGCACACACTCGACTTTTGGCAGATAGCAAATGGATCGGATCGATGCGATAGAAAAAATGGAAATGAAAATGAAAATGAGCAAGTGGGGGCCGCACCTTTTCATTCTCCTTTGTGGATCCTGCGGCACTTTGGGCGTCAAAGAGCTTGCCGTCCACCGCGTCCCTCTTCTTGTTCTTCGACCTGAAGCGCCCGGAACGGGAGATGGAAAAGTTCCTCCACTGATGGCTGTACTCGCATCGCTTCTCCTCCTCGTTCAGGACGCTGTCCAGATAGTGGATCGTTGGCTCGTGGGCGGCTGCCATTGTGGTGGAGTTGGAGCTGGAGCTAGCTGGTTAGATGGGCTTTTGCCAACGACGTCAGCGGATCGATTGGATGCGACCTCGGTTCGGTGTGGCTCTGGTGTGGCTCTGGTGTGGGTTGGTGTTTCCGATTCCGATATTGCCGTTGATAACGCCAGGCGAAGGCGATACCGCGCACTAGCACTTGCACTGGCCCAGATGTCTTTTGTTTTGTTTGTGTTTTGTGTGTTTGTGGTTCGGGTTTGTCTTTGGGCTCGTCGTGTATGTTTGGGTTTGGGTCTGTCGATGAGGAGGTGACGGTGACACGATCCAGTAATACCCGCTCAATGGTTCCCGTGGCGCGTGTGGTCTGCGACTGCGGGCGAGTAACCCAGCGCCGCTACTATTAACCGAAGTCGCACACACAAGTGACGAAGTCACAGCCCGACCCGACGCCGGCGTCGCCCCTGACTCCACTCTACTTGGGATTCGCTCCGGAGGCGGCGCTCCGCTGTCACAAAGAACGAACGCAGCCCAAAGAGAGCAGCCGCGGAGCAGAAAGAAAGCAGCAAAAAGTATTTCCACTGCCGGCAGCTAAACAGCTCACAGAACCCATCACCCAGCAGCTCCCAGCTCACAAGCTCCAGACCGTGAGATTGCTCCTGAAAGCCCAAACAGGTGGGCCCAGCTCCCACACACACAACCGCACCCCCACTGTACTGGCTAAGTCCGCCCCAGAACAAGGCAGGGAATCAGCTATAAGATGCTAACTAGGGGTGCTATTCTTACAGAAAATATGGGCTATAACCATTTATATCCATATATATATACCATCTAAAAAAGATATAAAAGTGACATAATTTTTGGTTTACCCTAATCGAAAATATTTAAAATATATATTTATATCTTATAACATCGTATTAAAAAAATCTCAAAATAATATAGATATTTTATGGACTCTTTAAAGTATAACTGTTTCTCCTATATATTTAGGAAATATATTATTTTGTAGTTCTGGTTTTTATTTATAAGTGTATTGACAATTCCAAAAGGCGTCGTCCTTAAATATGTGCTTTTAAGACAATTAAGAAATTATTTAACGCATAATAACTTGCATGATCGAATTATGGCCAAAAGCTAAAACGACATCACCGTTCATCGGTGTATACACCGGTATATGTGAACAGTAGACGATGTGTATTGGTTTATGCCAACTACGTTAACGTCTTCAATACCCTGACCAAGATTGTTAATAAACTATAAAGACCAGTGCGACTGAAAAAGACGTTGAACAAAATGTAACTTAGATATGAAGAAATATGTAAAACATAGCTTAAATATTATATACAATTTCTATTAAAGTTTAAAGATACAGCAGGTTTGAGGACATCAAAATCACCCACATCCAAGTAAACAGTTCAGATACTGGCTCCATAAAGAGTACTTGAAATTCACTTCTTCGAGTTACTGTTTGCCACTCGTATTTTATTGTATCTCCCAACTGCACACATATATCTACCCATATACCTGTGTAGCTGTGCTGCCGATGATAAGCGCAAATAGACAAAACAAACACAAAACTTGCTAACAATTATAAATGATTAGATCGCTTTTTAGAGCATTCACTTCGGACAGTTCTTTAACAGTATATTTTGTCTTTGCCATTATAGGCGGCGAGCCGAGCACCTGGCGACAAAACTGATTCGTAAGATCTCTCAACACAAAGTTAAGGTGAGAGAGTTACAGAGATGAATCAGGCATTGCGACTGCACAGATGCAGATACTGATACATCTGTGCGCGCTCCTAGAAGACATATATGAACATATGTACATGTACATGTTTGTCGGTTCGGTTGGGTTACGGGTTCATTATCTTGAGACGAAGTGACTCAGCAGCTCAGGCGGCTTACGAGTGAGTATATTTAGCGAGTATATTAGTAATCACATTATTCACACTTTCTTGCTGCACTCCCTTACATAGCTAGCTCGTGGCTAGCCCTCCCGGCTATCGATCGAGCCTCGGGGGGCACACAGGAACGAACGGATGGCCCTTATCTAATCGGACATCCGAATCTCAAGCGCTCGCCAATTGCACTATATTACACAGGGCTTAAGGCCGCAGCGAGTCCAGAGTTCGCAGCAGAAACGTTTAAAAACAAAACTGAGACCTGAGAATAGAATATTATGGTTATATTCACCCACAGCCGAGGGGTTTTCTTTTATTTACAGAGGCAACTTTGTAATTTACAAAAATGGTAACGTATAAATTCAAGTGTGTGGAAGCGTGTGCATATTTGTATGTATAAATCCATTATATACTATATATCCATATTATATCTAAGCGGGGACATGGCGGTTATTGGCCAAAGGCTAGTTGGCGTCTAGTTCGAATTCACATTTATTTCCCGGTCATTAAACATAGAGATTTTATAACAATAAATTTAGCTTGAAAACGCCTTACCCAAAATTTGACGATGTTGGATATTGTGTGTTTTTGTATGTCGCATCCTTGGGGCGACAGTTAAGAGAATCAACTTAGAACAAACAAAAAATCGTAGAAAAACAGTTCTTTATAAACTGACCGATGAGCAGTTTACTTCTAGACAACACTTCCGCCACTATCCCCTGGCTGGCGTTCACGTTCACGTTCCCGTGTAGCCACGGCGTCAAATCGCAGGGTCGGCGGCACTGGACGCTGCTGTTGGTTCTGAGCCTGCTGATCCTGTCGAGCTGCGCCAGCAGCAGTGTTGTTTCGGTGCATGTAAGTGCGTATATTCTCCTCCGTGTAATCCACAATACGGCGCTTCTTGCGGCTAGCGTATTGCTTCTGCTTCAGATAAATCTTAAGGATACCCTTGACCGTGATAAAGGTAAGACCGCCGAGCAGAGTTCGGTGCAACGTGTTATCTACAGAGTCAAAGAGAATCCGGCCCACAATGGACGAGATGGTGGGCAGAAGAAGAGCCCCGCAAAAAACACGCGTGGCCGAAACGGGGTCGGACAACGCAGGAGTGGCCGGATTGCTGGTACTCTGCTGTTCTTCCTCCTGGTTACTGTTGGGAATATACGATTAGACTGCAGTTCTATCATGACTTCACGGGGCTGTGCTCTTACAGGTTCGGATAGATGAGGCTCACAAATGGGAACTTCCTCACCACAGTCCCGCGGTTCCGAATCAGCCGCAGTAGAGCGTCCTCCCAGCGAATAAGGCGACCTAGCACCAACCCAACCGGAATGGCTGGCAGTCCGATCAGGAGTACGAGGGGATCGCCAGCTTCCATAATAGACATGCCGTTCTCATGGCCGACGATCTGTGAATGGTAATTCGTTTATAAAGGCCATTGAAGGTGGCAATTGATGGTGATTTACCTGTAAGAACGTCACCGCTCCATACGTTACGGCTGTCCAATAGAGGGAGCCTACGAAGAAGCCAGCCGCGAGGAAGGGACTTAGGCGCTTTATCAAGTTGTCTATCGCCTCCAGGGCGCCGCCGAACTTGCCCATTTGCGGGAAAACAATAATATACTCCGTCTGGCACTGGGGGCAGGACACGGAACGCAGCGCGTTTCCCTTTTGCGTCTTCTCATCGATCCACCGATAGAGGCAGCTCTGATGCACCCATTTGGTGGTGCCGCGACACTGACACGGCTTCACCCACGCCGCCAGCCGATTGTCCTCGTCGGTGGCGAAGCAGATCCAGCAGCAACGCTCTGGCTCGCCAATGTCAGCGCCCATCAGCACCGTTGTCGAGGTTGAAGCATCTGTCGCTGCTTTGCCTGCGTAGGCAGTGGATGCTGCTGCGACTTTGGTTACAGGCACTGCGGGTTCGTCGCTTTGTACGATGGCAGGGGGCACAGTCAGCGTCGTGTGGTCATCTCCGGCTACAGCTGCAGCTGTAATTGCAACTGCAGTGCAGGCGTCAGGCGAGGGTTCTGCTTCTGCGTCTGTGGGGGGCGCCTTGTCAGCCATAACGCTGAAAATGTCACACCATGTACTATTTATGTTAATCGGCTGCACTGGGTCGCGCCCTCTTTGGGTGTCTTCTCCTGGCAGCTTAGCTCACTTTGCTCTAGCTCTGCACCAGTACGTTGACGCAGGCTCTTAATTAATGGCCAAGAATGCTCCACCCTCTAGGCGAAAATTAATTGCAAATGAAAATTATTGTCAAATTTCTCGGCTGCTTCTCGATAGGATGTGAAACATATGACTAAATATCAATATATCGATATTCTTAAGAAAAGCGATAAGTATTAATGTCGGGATACTTTTTCGCAAATTTGTAAATTTAAATATCTTTAATTTAGTAATATAACTTCCAAATAATATTTATATATAAACAAATATTAAATTCCTTGATTTATTATTTATTTGATATTTTAATTCTACTTTTCCTCCACTATAAAACTTTAAACAAATTTAATTAATATTGCACCATAATAATACAAAGTTAAAGTTAAAAATATCGTAAACAAAACTTTGAAGCATCAAAACATCGATAATTATTTGGTCGACTGTAATGTTATCGCCAAAAGCTTTTTTGTGCGCGTTTTATTCGAGCGTTTAGCATAATGGCTGCTTCAGCTTCCAAAATAGATTTTTAACTTATATTTCCTCGTAGCTAAAAAACAATCGAGAACATCGATAGTCTTCCAATTATACAACATTCGATTTCAAATGCTTTCAAGATGATAAAAGAAAAACTAACAATTTAAACTATTTAAAATGATTAATAATAAACACGACAGTTGATCATCTGTGCCATAAGAGATGACACACCTGCGTTTTTCTATAGTTCAGATAAGATTTGATAATACCCATTTAACCTATCAACAAAGGACACACAGAAATTGTGAAATGTTATTTTTAATTTCCATCTGAAACACTGGAATCTACATTGCATTTATCGCGACTTTTGCGTACGGTATATTAAAATTATAACAAGAATAGCCCGGTGATTTGATGCCCAAGTACTTCGGTGACTAAGAACGACCCAGCGTAGCAGGAACCAAGTGATCCCCTGCTTGCACGGAGGCCTGCTCGATGCTAGTCCAATTCGTTGTTGGCGCTTTGCCGACCCGGTGTCGTGCCCTGATCCTCCGCGTCGTCCTCGTCGAAGCCGGCCATCAAGCGGTTGAATATGTCCCCGAACATCCCGCCCAATCCCGGCGCACTGTGGGCCACCTCAGGCTGCTCGTCGAAGTAGAGCACTCCGATCTTTGCCACGTACTTCAGGAACGATAGGTCGCGCTTCAGCGAGGGATCGTAGAGCTTGCGCAGCGCCCGAAACCCGGACACTCCCTTTACGTCGATGAGGCGGAACAGGAAGTACAAGAAGTTTACCAGCGGCTCCTTGAAGGGAAACTCATGCCGGAGAAGTTTCGCGTGATAACGCGTGTACTCGGTGAACGTATCCTCGGCGGTCTTGCGGTCTTTTAGCGATAACTGCTGCAGCACGGCCTGCACCAGGAAAAGGTCCACCTCGCCCTGGAAGCCCCTGCTCAAGCTTATCTCGATCAGCACTCGCCCGCAGAGGCTGCCGTCCTGGCAGAGCAGGTAGTGGTGGCGGGCCAGCTCGATGTTGCCCTCAGTCCAAAACACGTGCGCAATCAGCTTGTGTAGCACCGGGTGGCCGTACTGTCCGTGCAGAGCCGTGCTCCACTTGATAGTTCGTTGCTAGAACGAGAAAGCTTTGATACACCGACTGTTGGCTATTGGAAAATTCCAGAACTCACGATCAAGGTCTCACGCTCCACTGTCGTGGCGCTAAGACTACGGATCAGGGCTCCCAGGCGGGCCACCCACACAAAGTTGTCGGTGCCCTCCTCTAGCGGACCCCGCTTCTCCAGCGTATCCACCAGCAAGAGGCACAGGTCGGCCGCGCTGCTTTCCTGCTCCTTGTCTATCAGCTGCTGGGCCCCGTCGAAGAGCAGGTCCAGGCAGTCCTGGTAGCGCTTCTGCGCCGTGTACCGAAAGTACAAAGTCCTGTACATCATGTGCGCCTCGTAGAACTCTCCTCCGGCCAAGGACTGCGACAGCTTGGCAAGAACGCGACTGACACCGCGCTGGCCCGCCGAAGCCGTACTGCCGCTGGCTACTGCACCTGTCTCGGTGGCGGCCATTTCCCCGATTGATCTCTAAATTTCTACGCAACGGCGCGACCTTCTTGACAATTTGGAAGCTAATTTTTATAATTTCTATATATTTACATATACACACATCCCGATAACGGGCCGCCTATCGAAATCGACTCGGCCGATGACGAACGCACCGTGTCGGCGTGCGATGCGAACGCCCATCTGCGTCAACTGAAAGAAGAAGATAGGAGATAAACAGTAGTGATTTGTTGTTCCAGCCAGGCCAAATGGACAATGAGCCGAGGGAGAGAGCATCCGCCAAGGACGAGCCAGTTGTGGAGGCGAGCTTGTCCGTCGTGGCCACCAACTTTGCGCCCAACCGCTGGGTGAAGCTAAACGTGGGCGGCCAGATATACGCCACCACCATCGACACTCTGGTCGGCAGGGAGCCGGAGTCGATGTTGGCGCGGATGTTCCTGCAGGACGGCAGCATGCTGCCCAGCGAGAGGGACGAGCAGGGCGCCTACTTAATAGACCGCAGCCCGCGGTACTTCGAGCCCATCATCAACTACCTGCGACATGGCCAGTTCGTCTGCGACTCCAACGTCAGCGTTCTGGGTGTGCTGGAGGAGGCGCGCTTCTTTGGGATCTACTCGCTGGTCACGCACCTTGAGGAGCGCCTGGGTCAGCAGGAGGAGCCGCAGAGCGACCGTCCACTAACGCGCATGGACGTTATCAAGGCCATCATACAGACGTCCGTTATAACGGAGCTCCGCTTCCAAGGTGTCAATCTCTCCGGAGCTGACTTGCGGAAGCTTGACTTTCGCAACATCAACTTTAAGGTGGGTCTTGAGTAGTTTCCTAGTTGTGTACTCTCTAACATCCAAGTCCGTTCCGCAGTACGCCAACATGTCCCACTGCAATCTGTCGCACACCAACCTCAACTACTGCTGCCTGGAGCGGGCGGATCTTCAGTTCGCCAACTTGGAGTGCGCGCAGCTGGTTTCGGTGCGAGGGCTCTGCGCCAACATGGTAATTCTGGAATCCAGAGACGTTAAATTGCCTCTGAACTCTCGTACTCTGAACATTCCAGGAAGGTGCCAACCTGCGAGGCTGCAACTTTGAGGATCCCACCGGCGTGAGAACCAACTTGGAAGGCGTCAACCTGAAGGGCGCCTGCCTAGAGAGCAGCAACATGGCGGGTGTGAACCTGCGCGTGGCCAACCTGAAGAACGCCAACATGAAAAACTGCAATCTGCGGGCTGCCGTGCTCGCCGGAGCTGACCTTGAGCGGTGTAATCTGTCTGGCAGTGATCTTCAGGAGGCCAACTTACGCGGGGCGAACTTAAAGGACGCTGAGCTAACGCTCATGGTGACGCCGTTGCACATGTCGCAGGCCATTCGCTAAGTAGGGCGATTTCCATTCGGAGGGGACAATACCATGTGCAATCACATATCACACCTTAATTATACATTATTTGTAAAGATTACGGTCATTATTTAGTAAGTGTGTAAATACGTCTGGTTTTAAACATAGCCCGTAAAATAAACAGTATTAGGATTGATTTTTTGAAATCGTAAATCTCGACTAACATTTGAATTCGATTTTTGAGAGGCGACCAACACAGACTGAAAATACACCACCGACACCGATTTTTTTTTTGGTATTTTCGGCACACACTACAAGGTGCCATTAGATTTCCTGTCAGTGTCAAATTCCAGGAGTCGCTCATTTGCGTTAGATTCATTTGCCAGATTAGTTGTTCAGCTTTGACCAGTTTTTGTTAAGTGTTTGGTTAGTTTTGTTCAATAACGTCCAAGTCATTCTAAGGCACTGTGCGCGAAAGTGAGAGAAAAACATCGATATCACGCGCCTACGCTGAAATCGACGTACTCGCCCACAAAAGCCGCGGTTTTGTAAAGTGGTAAGCAAATATACACGTATCTGGTTTAAAAACGACAATATGCCAGTGAAAACTCATAGGAACATTCTTTTATTAGACTAAAGCAAACAGCTGAATTAAAATGATTAATTTCGTCTATTGTAATATTACTAAATAGCCCTTTCTATCTTTCTGCGATGCCTGTCAAAGTTTCACAATTTTTTGTAATAAAAGTTGGAATATTTGTTTTCTTCATATATTTATCTATTAATATATTTTCAAATGTATTTATACATATATATTTCTGATCTTTCATTAGCAATATTTACCATTTTGTGCATTTTTTCCTTAACACGACCTTTTCTATCACAAAAAGATAAGCAACCTTTTCTAATACAGAAATAATTTGTTGAATTATTGCATTTCATGCTATTTAGTTTTTCATAAATATTTCCCTCTCAATCGATAGTTCCATCGATGTTTAAACATGCTCTTTTTCAATTTTTCCTAACGGCACGCGATTACGCTTTTTTTCACTTTACGTCGTAGGATTTCGTTTATTTTCACTTCACGTTGTCAATATCGATAGCACGATTTATTCCCATCTCTAAGTTCTTAATCGAATGAGAAATCGCCCCGTTCCCACCTCTAGGAAACGTGGTTTGTTGGAAGCACCCGAAGAAGTTTGACGTTGCTCTGAAATCTGTAATCTGTAACTTGTGTAAACCAGCGAAGAAAATTGTTGAAAGGAAAAGTAGAAGACAGTTTGGTACACAGCTTATAAACGCGAAACGATGGAAAATCAAAGCAACGCAGCTCTCGCTGCCGCCGCCGAGACCGCGGAGAATGGCGCAAACACCGCGCAGGAGGTGTCATCGACAAGTAAGTTTTTCCTCGTCGGAGGGGCAGTAGCACAAAAACTTGAGAGCAGTTGCGCGAGTGTGCGAATGTTATCATAAATGTTCTGCGTCGTGTTTCGCGGTGCAACGCACTATTCGTACATATTTCGGAACGGGATCAAGGGCAAAATCGCAGCTGGCGAGCTTCGGGAATTTGATTTTTTAGGTTCCTTTTACATACGGCCATTTTACGAAGTATGTGTGCACAAAGTTGTCAAAATTCCGCCATATTTTTTTCTAGTGGACTCTAGCTGTAAATAAGAGTTGTCAGAGTGCCGGAACTATAAAGCGGCAGAATC
Source organism: Drosophila pectinifera (assembly GCA_008042775.1). NCBI lineage: Eukaryota > Metazoa > Arthropoda > Insecta > Diptera > Drosophilidae > Drosophila > Drosophila pectinifera. The sequence goes on along the minus strand of VNKC01004571.1, from coordinate 21,181 downwards.
GTTGCGAAATGGTATGAGGGAAGGAAAGGAAGAAGTACAGCAAAGGGGAAGCGGAGACCAGCAGCAAGAACAACAACAACTGTGTGTATATGTACATGCCCGCTTTTTCTTTTCGGTCGGCGATCCACGATTGTGTTGTTGACATTAATTACGTCATCGAGGCATTCTTATGCTGAAAACGGCCGAACCGACAACGGCAATTACTATAGCGGCCGCAAATAGTGCTATATGAATCATTTTCGGCGGCCATTTCGGTTGCTCTTGGCCGATTTTGAGTGATTTCGTGCTGGCGCTGTGTCATTCCTTGCACGGCGTTCTCTACGCCCCTCTCCCGCTGCTGCACACAAGCGCACACACACATCACACCACTCCACCTCCCATGCATACATATTTAATTGAGAAATTTGCGTTTTGATGCGCTCATCGCTGAGAAATGTTTTGTGCGTGTGTATTTGTGTGAGTGTGAGTGCCGGAGCGTTGCCAACTTATTGGCCATGCGTCAATATCGATATTTAGATGTTGTGAAAGTGAGTTCTTTAAATCTCGCAAGTGGGACCGCAATGTACGCTAGTTTTGACCATTTGTTGAGAACTGTAATTTCTGTCAGAAGATGCACACAAGCCCACACCTGGATGATTTGCAAAATTTGCACAGGTGGCAACCCTGCCAACTGTTTTTCATTGAGATTTATATTTTTTTTTTTCGTATGACCGGCCCGGCGTTTGCAAGTGTTTGTTTGGGCTAAATTATTGCTATCTGAACGCTGGGCGTGGAAACCGGTTTATCAGCCGCAGTATCACCTCTAGTCCGGCAAATAACTGGCGTGATAACACGGGTTCACTGCAGGCTCTGGCGATAAGAATAGCACGACGTTGGCACTGTCGCCGCTGGCGCGTTTATAGCGGTCAGCATATTTGATTTCCTTCTATCTAACACTAATTGCACCCCGCATCTTGTCACTCCACAGCTCAGCCCATAGAGCCCACAAAGCGCTCACTGCGTGTCCAGACCTGGAAGAAGATCCAAGAAGGCAAGGTCGGCATTGCATTAAATAACATATTCAACCGGATTCCGGCGTTCGTCGATGCCGACAAAGCTGCTGCACTCCTGATCAACGAGGATGAGTTCAAGAAAGCAAGTAAGTGGCTCAACGGGTGGCACCATCGTGTCCTGTCCAGGTTCTTACCCTTGCTTCCGTTCCGTAGAGCACATTAAGGTGAATATCGATCGCGCCTTGAACGACTTCAAGGAGCAGGCCCTGCTCGCCGACAAGTCTGTATACTTGCCCAGCACTCGCGACTCTTCTGCGCTCTGCCTGAAGGTCGATGTGGCTAAAGATGCCACCGAGGAGCAAAAGAAGGAGGCTCTACGCGTACAGGACATCCAGAAGTTCCGCACGGAAATCGGATTGGAGAGCGGCCTGAAGTTGGACATTGTGGTGATTGGCTCCGTGGTGGTGTCACGCGATGGCTACCGCATCGGACGCGGCAACGGTTTTGCCGATCTGGACATCGGCCTGCTCATTGAGCTGGGTGCCATCACACCGCAGACAGTTATTGTCACGATTGTACACGATCTGCAGGTGGTGGACTCGCTGCCCCTGGAACTGTTTCAGAAGTACGATACGCCAGTGGACATTATTGTGACACCCACCGAGGTGATTCGCGTCTCCAAGCGCTTGCCGCGTCCCAATGGCGTTTTCTGGGAGCTGCTGTCCGAGCGTCGCCTGAAGATCTTGCCTATTCTGCAGCAGCTTAAGGAACGCGAGGAGAAGGCGGGCAAGCTGATAGCCTTGAAAGAGGAGGACACCGATGTGGAGCAGCATCAAAACAATAGGCGCCGTCGTGGGCCCGTGCGTCGTCGCTTCCAACGAGGAAACCCAGGACGCACCACCTCACAGACTGACAACGAACAGCAGGGCGTGAGTAATACTTTCTCTGGTCGGGAACTTTTTAGTATACCTTTGACCTAATTCCAGGAAGCCGCACAGAAACGCACGCCCCGCCGCAAGGGTCGTCTTGTCAACCGCCGCAGACGTACAACCAAGGTTAGTAACCCCAGGAAAAGGGTGCGCTTTCTGAGCTCTTAATCATAAAATATTGGTCCTTTGCAGTCTGAGGGCGAACAGTCTGGAGTTGAGGGAGGTGCTAAGAGTGAGGATCGTAAGTTCGATGAGGCTGGCGCTGGTGAGCGTCGTCCAAAGAAGAACAAGAATCGCGGACCACGTGATTTTTGCATTAAATTGACAAATTTGACACGCGACATTCGCGTCAAGGACCTGAAATCGGAGCTCCGCAAACGCGAATGCAACCCGATGTCGATTACATGGAAGGGTAAGCTTACACGATTCAATCGAATTAGGGCGCATTCGCTAACTGCTGGTTATTGCTAGGTCACTTTGGCAAGTGTTTCTTGCACTTTGGAAACCGCAACGGTACACCCAGTACCCAGGACGACGTTGACAAAGTGTTGAAGTCACTAAACGATCTCTCGCTGACCATTACCACCGGTGGCGAGTCGACCCCAGCTGCCGCCACCGCAGCAGGCACTGAGGGTGAAGTCGCCGTGAAAACAGAGCCAGCCGAGTCGACGGCGCCAGTGCAGACAAAGACGATCAACGTCAATGTCGAGTTGATCCAGTTTGGCGCAAAGAAGAATGCCAACTCTGCTGGCGCCAATGCTAGTGCTGAGGAGGGAAATGCTGCCGGCGACGCGCAAAACGGAGGTGAAGCCGATGCCGTTGGTGGCACAGACGTGGGTGGTGGCGCACGCATTGAGTCTGTGGACACAACCACAGTATAGTATGACTCCGCACTTGACGCAGCCACTGCACGGTTGCGGCGGATCTCCGCCGGCAGCGCAACGTTTGGAGTTCAACGAAAAAAAGTAACATTTTGTTTAGAGAAAATCGAAAAATATCAAACAAAAAATGAATAGAAAACGAACTCCGGACACTAAACAAACAAACACACAACTCACACACACACAACCCTCATAACATACAAACAACACACATGCTCACACTGAAGCTCATATTTCGCAGCTTGTAGTTTCTTCTTCTCCTTCATTATTCTAACAACAAGCTAAAAAAAAAGAGCAAAAAGCAACTATTTCTAACGTGAACACAACACAAACCATTGACGCTTTTTCAAAACAATTGCATTTGTTTTTGCCTGAGAAAAACAAAACGAGAGTTCGTTTTCAACTTAATTGAAATGATTTCGTAAATACTCGTTCCACAAATGCAGAGTGGAACACATCATTTCGCCCACAACATAATAATCCTTTACTAACTTTTCGCGGCTTCTCAGTCCTCAGTGATGAGTTATTAGGGACACCCCTTCCGAAATATTTCTTATTATGTTTTCGCACTTACCTCGGCACTAAGATCCAGTGCTCTCCGCCTTTATTATGCAGTTGAGCTGCAGCTTATAGAGCGGCAATGGCGAGGTAGAGTTCGTGTAATATTCGTAAATTGTAATATTAGTCGCAAAAGCCCAAATAAGAATTGTGAATACAACAAAATGAATTAACAAACTATTAACATGTTGCATTTGCGCTGAGAAAATTATGTTAAAAGGAAAGGATCGTAATTTGGTTCGAGTTGCCCCACATTTACCGCAAACACCAATACACCTTTAATTATATATTATATTTTAACAAGAGATCAACAGAAGCGTGAAAACAACAACAATTATACAATGCAGAACATAATTATTTACTCTTTTTTATACAAAGAAAAGGCATTACAAACAAACAAAAAATGTGAAACATGATTGAAATATAACTTGAAATAAAAACTTCAAAAAAATCGAAACACTTGTGTGCGCAGTGCCATTTTTAGATTTATTCATAATTCTAACATCTAACACTATGTACAAAGAGGCTTAGCTTACGTCCTAGTTATCCCATCGAATTACCCTAAAGGATATCAAACTTTATTCATTGTTTATATATACACTCGTACAAAGATGAAATTCAGCGGAGCTCGAAAAATAGGTTCTAGTTCTCTATGTGTCGATGGATGGCCAAGTCATCATTGGGTGCGTTGGGCGGGGGATTTAGTGCACTCTGAAACCTTGAGCTGTAGGGTTCGATATTGGGGCATTACTGTTGGATGGGGCTTGTTGCCTTGTCCAACATGCTCGCTTTCCTTGGACTAACCGTTAAGGAGGTGGCTCCGGCAGACTGCGGCGACGGGGTACGGTCTATGAACTCAATGCTGTCGCTCTTCGATTGGGAGGTCGTGGACCCATCCGCGACTGCCTGAACGATTGAGGCGGCGGGCTTCTCTTGGATGGGCGCCAGGCTGTTGACTATAGAGTTGGCCATGGCCAGCTCTAGCTCGCGCTGCCAGTCATTTTCCTTTTGCTCCATGGCCTTGCGCTTGAGCTCCTTGTACCGGTTGTAGACGATGAATTCCTTGACCAGCACGGTCTCAGGATCGCTGTCGCGTTGCGCTGACCGCTGCTTGGCCAGACGCTTCTTCTTTTTGTGCAGCGGTCGCGTCTCCACGATCATTTCCTCCAACTCCAGGCAGGGATCACAGTTAAGGTGGTCTTCGGGTGGTTTAAAGAGCGGCTTTATTTTCTTGTCGAGCACCTGCTGGAAGTCGATGTTGCGCAGCAGCGGCGTCTGATGCAGCTCCTGCTTTGTGCTTATCCTGCCCCCGGGATACGTCGAGAGTAACTGAAAGTGCAAAGGGCAACAATTAAATCCTCAGTAAGTAAACGAATGCCAGCATCTAAACCCACTTTTTGCAGCAAATCGACAAATTGGCTGCTCCAGTAACGGGGATAGTGCACGGGCGTGTTCAGTATGTTCTTAATTTCCGCCAACGGCGTGTTGGAGTGCACCACAAAGGGCCGGTTGTTTCCCCGCATTTCATATGCCACAACGCCGAGGGACCACCAGTCCACCGGATAGCTGTAGCCGGCTACAACGAAAAATAAAGTTAACTGTCAGGATATAGTCTATTGGCCACATCCCCCCAGCCATCCGCCTGCATGCTCCATGTTGGTTTAATTTCATTTCCGACCTGTCAACTCACCCACTTCATCCAGAGCGCACAGAAACACCTCAGGCGCCATATACGGCTTCGTCCCTGACATGCTGCAGGCCAGGGCATCCTTTTGCAATCTCGTTGCAATATTAAAATCAGTCAAGTGAGCGTGTCCTAAAATTAATTTGATGTTAGTGGTAGGGCTGCATGAGTCTGGTAATTTTAATTGCATTTTGTTGTGACGACCTTGCCAGAACGTATTATGGCTTTTTACAAGCAACTGACCAAATTAAATATACTAAGCCCCCAAGCAATAAAAATCGGAAGCATTGAAGAGGGAGCTCAGAGAGCACGAAATAAGAGCTTTTACAATTTCCTTACCAAATGAGTTGGGGTCACTTTCTATAGAGTTAACACCTTAACCGGACATTGAATAAACTTAAATAAATAAAGTAAGTTAGAGAAAAAAAAACTTGCCCAAATCAATCAGTAATTTCCCTTGTAGGACAATCATTTTAAAATCAACTTAAACGTCGATTTAAGGATGAAAGCAGACGGGATTGCTTTTTTTTCGAGATTGTAGATTGTTGTGTTGGCACATTAATTCTCGGTGTCAGGCAATTCCATTAGCCCCCTGCCCTTTCAGTTTGACAGTCATATCCTGTCTGGTTGGGCTGCTGGAAGGCAAATGAATAAATTGTGCACGGGAGCAGCTAGAGAACACACCTGGGGCACAGGAAATGGGCTCACGAAGTTGCGCACAACATCGAAATCAATAAATGTTTGAGCACTGCCAATAGGACGCTGAATTATAATTATGTGGCACGCCATTCGGCCCCCTTGAGGACGACCCGACATCTAGAAAGCCATAGTTGACATCCTGAATACTTACCAGCATCGTCCAATAGAATATTATCAGGCTTGATGTCCCTGTGGACCACTCGCTGCGTCTGCAGGTACTCCAGGGCACTGCCCAGCTCGCACACTAATAAGGCCACACTCTGCTCTGAGAACTCCACCTGTGGGGGATTGGAAAATACGGAAATCGGTACGGAGTACACGGAGATGTTGTCGCGGGCAGACTTACCCGGTTCTGTAAGTGATATCTTAAGTCGCCGCCAGTCAACAGGTCGCAGACCATGAATAAATCCTCCTCATCTGAGAAAGGTACGAGAGGCAGATATATATGAATACTCTGCGGCAACGGCACAGGTACCAATACCGGCATCAAAAGAAATGCACAGAGTTAATTTGCATTTTGATTGCCAATCAGCAACAGCATCAGACGGATAGAAAAGGCGAAAACGAAGGCGAGAGGTGGCGAGCAACAGGAGCCACAAAGCTGCCACAGGTAGCTCTGCCAGCTTATTTGCATATACGTTTAAGGATGTTGCATACATTCATACATAGGCACAAGTCGATATGTGTGCGTGGAATATTAGGGTGGACTTAAAATTGGACAAATACCTTTTAAAATTACTAAGAAATTATCTGAATGTATTAAGAATGTATTATTAATTGACTTTACACAAGATAAAGTTTGAAAAAAAAGACACTTTTATTTAGGAAGCAAACCCTTTGTAACAAAGGTATTTTAGCAATGGCAAAGGTGCAAATATATGATTCTATATAAACTAAGGTCCACCCCAATATACAAATTCGTGTTGAAAATACAACGAATTGTGAGCTAGTCTATCTCTCTGTTGTAGGCTTGCGAACACTTACCCTGGAATGAGAACCACAAATTGACGAGAAACGGATGCTCCAATGAGGATAGCAGCTCCACCTCCTTGATGACCCCGCCGAGGGCTCCACGCAGCTCACAGGCAGAGCGACTGACGTACTTCATTGCGTACAAGATGCCGCTGTCGCGCTTCTGGACGATGCAGACCTGGGGAAGGAGCCATGTCGTAAAACGTGACTACTCTGTGTGGTGGGCAGGAGGAACTTACCTTGCCGAAACTGCCCTTGCCTATGGCCCGTAGAATTTGGAAGTGGTCGAAATTGACTGAAAGGACAGGAGAGTCAAGAGGAGTTCAGAGTGGCCGTTGTTTCCATTGAGCGCCCACACACCCCGGGCTGTCAACTACGACTGTGGGTAGGATGGAGCAGCATGTAGCCCATGGTGGGTGCATCGCCTGGACAAGAGGACTTCGACAGAACCTGTCGCAGTTGATGGCGCTGTCGCGGACACATGGCGAACGGCGGCAGCGGGTCCACTTGAAGAAGCCACAGATTGGGAAACCTCAGCCCGACCAGCGCCTCGAAGTGCTCCCTGCCCAGATAGCTGACCCGCAACTCATTCAGCCGACGACTAGCACAGGCTAGCAGGAACTGAAAGTCAGCTCCGTCCAGCGGCACCTCCAGCAGGTTCAGTGCGATCGCAGTCAGTCGGCGGCGCCAGATGCTACGCAACAGAGGACGGCAGCGCTCGTAGCCCTGCAACATGGCAATCTGGTCGGGCAGCGCAAGGAACTCCAGGATCCGCGACAGGCTAAGGTCGTCCAGCAGCTCCATGTCCCCCACAAGGTCTCGCCCCGGGTGTGCGTGGAAACGTGATATGGAAATTTGCCCAGTTTCTATTGACCCTACCCGCTCCCGGCTACTCTGATGTTTGCCCTATGTGGCAATTACCCAAACCCATATCTAGTAGCTGTTCGCACTCGTGTCCACACTCACCATCGTCGTCGGCGAGCAGACTCGCGTCGGATCTGCTCGATGTGTTGGCGCCCATGCTGCTACATCAATGGGTTGGACCGACCTCGTTCCACAGCTCCCGCCTTGGGGGACGGACTTGCCCAGATGGCGTTCAATTGGCCTCTCTGCCGCCGCAGCCTCGGGTGCCTGTGCTCGGTCCAGTCCCTGTTTTGTTGATGTTTGCTCGTTGTGCCGGGTGGCTGCGCAAGTACGTATACGTACTTCCTGGTGTTGTTACAAATTGGATTCACCTGAAACGAGGGGCTAAGTTGTAGATTAATTGGTTGGCAAAGATACGCCACGGTACACAGCTACTGCGAGCAGGCAATTGGGAAATTTCTTTACTTGTTTTACACAATACTTTTTCCAGCAGCAGTAATTGTCCCTTTCTAGGGTTTTATATTATTTAATTAATTTCATTGCTTGGAGATTCAGTTTTTCAAGCCCAATTTTAGGAAGAAACCTTTTAGGGACATATTCGCGATAATTGATAACAGTCCTAAGGTAATACCCGTCAAGCACAGAACACTTGTTCTTTATTTTAGAAAGGATTTCCCTCATATTCTTTAAAGAGCAAATCCTACATTTATTGAAAATACTTTCCCAAAATCTGTTCACAATTGGCTTTCACAATTTTTGCTGGAGGCCACTTTTACCCGTTATCCTTAACTGAAAATATTATGCGTCCTTGCTTACTTTATAGATTAACAAGAAATTGCTAATATTAACTCTTAATATATCCACTGCAGCAATGCAAAAGGCATTTCTAACGAAAGATACTAGTATCTTAGTATTAGGGGCGTGTATCTTAAGTTGATTTCAAGGATACTTTAAAGTATGGATATGTACCATTTTTATCTAGGTAGGCCAATATTTTAAATGTCACATATATGTCATATGTGAGGTATATATTTCATTTTGGTTTTACAACCATTCACTCCGCACCGTAGAAATCACACCTGGTGTTCAGAGGTATAGTAAGGTGCAAAGCGTATTATACAGTGACGCCACAGCATGAACTGCGAGGAGGAGTCCATTGAGATCCGCGCCAAGGGACGAAGCCTCGAGGCCATTGTCTCGCTGCGCCAGAACGAGTTGATCCAGAACCTGCGCGCCCTGGTGGCCGTGCGCTTCGAACAGGCCATCTCCCAGATTGTGCTGGTCTTTGCCGGCGAGGTGCTCCGCGACGTGGGGACCATCGCCAGTCGAGGCATTATCTCAGGGGTTACGGTACACGTAGTGTGTCGTCCGGGTCAGACCAGTCCTGCCACTCCAGCGGTGTCCAGCTCGTTTGAGCTAAAGCCGCAGGCGGATCCGTTGCGCTCGCGGGGCGCAGCCTCACTAGCACGAATGCTCGGTCATCCCAAGGTGCTGCGCGGCCTGTTCCAGGCAGATCCGCGCATCCGGTGCCTGATCGAGGAGAACGCAATGCTGCGCCATTACCTAAACAGTGACCGGAACCTGCGCGAAATGGTGTCGCAGGTCTTCGGTCCGGCCAGGCAGGAGATGGAGCGCCGCCGGGATCTCTACCACCTGCGCCTGGAACTGGTCCCGGGCGGGTACAAGCTGCTGGGCCGGCTAAGCTACTGCATTCGCCAGGCCTACGAGAACAAAGTGGCCAAGGGCTTCCAGAGAGCCTCGCCCGACTCCGGTGACGGCACGAATCCGCAACGCGGGCTGGAGAACAACCAGCCGCTACCGAATCCCTGGCTCCATAAGCCGTCCGTCTCCTGGGACAACATGGACGCGGAAATGCGGGCGAAATGTGATCGCGTGATGAGGGCCATGGAGATCGGCGACCTGCAGCAGCTGCGCAAGTCGGCGCTTCTGGCACACCGCTTCTTCGAGGAGCGGGAAAATGACGACGAGGAGAATGATACGAAGCCATCGCCATCTGTGGGCCAGGAGAAGTGCACAAAGACATCACAACCTCCGGCAAAGAATAGGTGTGTGTTACTCTATGACCGCGATGGCTACCAGGCCCAGCTGGAGCAGCTGGTCCAGATGGGCTACACGGACCGCTACCGCAACCTGTGCGCCCTCCGGATCTCCCTGGGCAACGTGGACAGCGCCGTTCGGTTGCTGGACCACTGGAATCGTTCGGGGGAATAACGAGTTCCGTTCCTACCACCATTTATTTCGTTTTGTTTTTGGCTGCGTCGTTGTAACCCAACTGAAACCACTGAGATCCACAGAACTATATACAATTAAAGACAGGAGAAATTATAAATTTATGTAGTTATGTGGCCGCTGTTCATTTTTATTTAAAACCTTACATTATCTTAGCTCCAAGGTAATATAATAGTATGAAATCCATACAGGGAAGACCACTCATTGTGCTTGGACTTTGGCTGTCTGTCTTTGACCACTGTGCGATGTCCTGTCCACCGTCCTAGTCCTGCCCCAGTTGTTTCTATGATTGATGGAACCTAGTTGCTCAAGCCTTGCATATGTATTTGATTGCTCTCCATTGTCCCATTCCCAGCCTATACTCGGTAATATTTTCATTTTTTCCACCATCCATCACAAGGACCTCCCTTGAAAACCTCTGACAGGTTCCATCGCCTCCCGTCTATCAATAGGGGTTGGCTGCCCCCAGGCAATCGGAATCGTATCAATTTTATGCCATTTGCCATCAGCTCACATACCTGACCCTCTCGCACACAACCCAACCTATACTTCACCTGTGATTCCTACATATGTACATATGTCAATTTTATTTCTCCTTTGAGGACTTAAAGGAGGAATGTTTTTCCCCAGAAAGAGGGTATACCTCTTAATCAGCACAACCAGGAAAATAATTCCTTTAAGAATTACAACTAATTAAAGGGCAAATGTATGCTTTTAGAATGAAACACTTATTTTTAGAGTTTACAAAATTATAGTTAGCTCGTTTCCCCAGGATGTTCACGACCTTCTTAGAAAATAGAGTAACATTTATCACAATCTATGCTTGGTTCCTAGTATTATATATTATTTATATATAGAAAATGTACTCTATTTGAAAGCCAGTACTTAAGTTTACATTGCTTTAAAATACATATAGTACATTCAAGTATTAGGCTTTAAATATTCCAAAAGGAACCTGAGCCGATTATTTATTTAGCAGATCAATAATTGCTGCGATTTTGCAAGGTGAATTCTGCAAAGTGAAATATTTACAAGAGCCAAACACATTTGAGTGGTTGGTTTTGAAATGTTTAAAGTAAGTTTAGGATGAATTATGAATTTGATTTGAAATTATAGGTTTAGTAGCTCCCTTGTCTCCATGGAACTAAACTCATTTGAATGCACAAGGAGAAACAAGGACAATGTCATTAAGCCGTTCTAAAAAAGTCCTCCCAAATGGGCGGACTTAGCCTATGAAATTGTGACAAAAGCGTCGCTTTGCCAGCCCCCAGTCTCGACGGCATCGGTCGTCCTGCAGTCCTGGCTGCTTCATTAGAGTCCTGACTGTCTCCAAAGGATAGGGGAAGTCAGGCAGTTCTGACTATGTGTTTGTGTGCTTTGTAGCTGTGTAGCTGGCGGAGCTGTTGCCACCATCGCTAATGTAGCGAGACAAGCGTCCATTTTGCTCACTCATTTTGCATTTAAATATTTTATGAAATCGACAAAGAGCCAGGCGGCCAGCCAACCCTGCTAGTGTCCTTTGATGCGATTGCTGGGCCGGAAAAAGTGTCACCTTGAAATGGCCAGAGGACTCGGGGTGCGGGCAAAGGTGTTTCAGTTTTCATTTTAGTTTTTATGCGCCAGCTCCTCCTCTTTCTATTTTGTCCACTGGAGCTAGGGGCCACATCTCAGCAGCAACATCACCAGCAGCAGCAGCAGCGGTAGCGACAGCTTTTATTTAAATTAGAAGTCCTTTATTGAGTTACCAGCAGTGAGCAACAATTTCCTCAACTTTGCTGTGGTTGTGGCCAGCCACAGTTGCGGTGGCACACACCCAGGCTCCCACTCCCACTCCCTCTGCTCTCTCATCCGATTGCGAGTTTTCAAAGGCAGGCTCTGCTAGATGTTAATTTGGAAGCGAATGTGTTATCCTACGGAGCAAATTCCATCCTAGATACTGGCACTTTAGCCTGTGACACACATCAAGCTTGTACCCAGTTTCATCTTTAGGGTTTTTATTAAATTACTGTTTTGTGGTTTGCTTAAAAGAATTTTTAGAAGTTCTAAGCTGACAGATACATGGCTTGAGCTACAGATAGTTCAGTTCATTTCCATTTCAAAGTGAATTCCAATTTAGACGAGTTTTAGAATTTGTTGGCAAACCAAATGGAAATCTGGGGAGCCAAAACCTAATGGCTGTATATTTCAATGGGTACGTTCTTATAAAATATAATTTTCTTTGCAATGTTTTAAATTAAAAGACATTCTCGTTTTTTAGCAGGCATCTTCCCGAGACTAAGTCCTTAATATGATTTTGAAGCTCCTCAGGCGGGCTCGAACCCGCGACTAACCACCTAAGGCGACTGGAAGTGCGACGGAGATACATAGATACCATTTTATTTATCATCCGATTATACTGATATATAGGAAATCGTGCCCACAATTCTATTTATTATCTATATATTTTGATTCTACAGAAAAACATTCCTTTGATAAACTAACAAATGGTAGGTGAGTTTGCCTACTTTTAAAAAATCACTTAATTCGGAAAGCCCTCAACTTTTCAGTCACTTTATGGCAAAGAACAGCACTTTATGTGTTTTTGGCCTTATGGAAACAGCCCTTAAATTGACATGTCGATGTAGCCTTAAAAGCCCAGTGTCAGCGAGGGATGGGGAAGGATTCAGGGAATATCCTTTCGTGCCTATGTGTATACATGAGCCTAAGCGGATGCCGCGTTTGGATTTATGAATTTGGGGCGGCGCTAAACGGATTTCACCTTGTGATAGCTGTCGCACTCGGGCCGAAAAATATTTCATCTCAGGGGAAATGGAGAGCGCAAGGGATTTCTCTTCCAGTTGAAACTCAGATGTTCTTTCGTGCGCTTGGTCTGCATTTGGTTCCACATGAAAGCGTCTTTGTTTCTCCAGCTCCTCTGAGCCTCGTTTCCGATGTACCGTCTGCCCCAGTCACCCGACTGACTAACTGACTGACAAGATTAGGATAAGGCTTCAATCCGTGCACGCACACGACTCATCCAGAGTTGCACATTTCACGCCACAGTGACCGCCGAAAATAAGCGCCCGAATTTCAGGGTGAAGGCTCTGCCCCCATCGATTGATTTTGCTTAATTAACAACCGCACAGAAAACAGCCAGACCGAAATGGGTCAAATGGCTGGCCATAATGGAAGCCGGCGGCCTGCTGGGCAGGCAATTAGCAAATGAGTTATGAATACATTAAGCGCAACCAGAATACACAGGGAAAGATGATCTGGAAATATATATACTATATGCTCTCCCCAAAGCAAAGCCCTTGCCATTAATCAATTGACGCGTTGGCTTAACAGCGTAAAAACAAAATTGTCAAATATCGAACATCGAGCAGTTAGACAACACCGTCAGAACGAGTGACAGCTGAATCAATCAAAACGCGGCCAAAATCCTGCGTAGACGCCTTCGCTTTCGCCTTCTACTGGCTGGTTGCTGCGGGTTCCAATTAGAGGAATGCTTAATTAACAGCCGGGATCCAAGCTGTTTTGTATTCTTTTCTTGTTTTTCCCGTTCACTGGATTCTCGAGCATGAGTCGGCAGCTCGCCGCAAAAATAACAAGGACGCTTCGGAAGTTGACGACAGCAGGCGCCCATCAATCCTGCCAGGCATCATCCATCCATCCCGAATCCGAGCCCGAGCCTGAGCCCTGAACCCTTCATTAGCAGCTGGACAAAGGCAAGAGTAAACACCGGGAAATCAGCTTTGAAAATTTTCATTTTTCTTTTTTCCCCGCCCTGCCGTGCTTAGGCCATCTTTTCACCTTTAATGAGAAAATGCCGTGGCCTTGTAGCTTAAGTTTAAACCATCAACTTTTGTTTTTGATGCCAAGGGAATACATTAACTTTAGCTTAATCGCAAATATCGTATCGGATTTTGTTTATTTTTATTTTGAATTTATTAAAAAAGATTGGTTTCTTTAAATAATTATGAATTGGATTGGTTGGATTTTGTTCTATTCAACCAGAGAGCGTAAACACTTAGTTATTATTAATTATTATTAAATCAAATCTACATGTTCTTGGCAATGTTTGTTTAGCTACATTTTTTATTTTTAATAAGTTTTTATACCCATACAATGTGATTGAGGCTTACTCAAAGTTTGTTACCGCTAAGCCTTTCAATAATACAAACAAAATAGAGGAATTAACTCCAAAGTTAAATTTAAGTTCCAACTTTTACAGTTCCTCCGTACTTATTTCCACTAAAGGCTTAGCGATATTTATTGTATTCAGCAAGTTTTTTATTCGATTTGAAAAGTAGCAGAAAACTACAAGAACAACTGCAAAGTAATAGGGGCAAAAAGTGGCCGTAATCTGTGGCAAACGGCACCGCTCCTTGCTGGGAGCCTGTTAAAGGATTACAAGTGTTGACAAGATCCGAGTGTCAGTGGAAGTGAAAGCAATGCCTGCCACCAGACAGAGATTTTCCCACGCCCCAGCCCAGTAAGTACTGGGGCGTGTGTGGCAGAACTTTATGGCGACGCCCTTGCTCCTAACATTACTTAATCATAATTCATTCCAGGCCCTGGCCACGGCTCTTCGCAGGACGTTAACACTAATCCTTGAGAGGTGGGATCGGGAGTCGTGCCATAAGCTCCGTGTAATGGTCCCGGCCAGCATTAACGAGCGAATTTTATAGCGATTTCTGTTTACGGTCTTGGAGGTCAGAAAACAAATATTATTTTGATTACATTATGCGTATGTGCTGTGGCGTTTATGCTTTTCCTGTGTGTGTTTTATGATTTCAAAATTTCATGGCCCATCATGTCGACGCAACTGACCCTGTTAAAATATGTATATATAAATGTTTTCCCTGAACTTTTCCCAGGTGGAAATTGAAGTTCCCTTTGTCAAATATTTGCCAGAGTTTTGGGCAACAGGAATATTTCTCTCCAATTTACGTGTTCTGCAATTGTTTGCTCATGCATTGTTGGCTGCAAAGGGCAGGACAATTGCCTGGAGAAAACAAAACAAAAATCCAGGCGATTGGGTTCGCTTTAAAATAAATAATTGCGAGCCAGAGTGTCCTTTATTGCCCGTCCGGGTGTATAAAGAGGCGATTCCTCAGTTCAGACCCGATGACATCATCATCATCATTATTCCGTGTCGAGAGTCGCAGAGGAAAAATCTATAATTTGAAGCGACCCGATGGAGCCGTGCGATTCATGTTTACGACCGCTCAACTGAGTTGGCGGCGCTCCGATTTAATTTATGTGTACACTCGGTGCTTGTAAGCAAGCCACTGTAATGTCTTAATGCTCCTTCCAACTTGCTCCTCTTTGCATAATCCGAATCAAAATGTGAGTTGGTGTCGTATTAGCATAGATAGCTCCTAGCCGGAGCGACGGGTCACAGCTAGGAAGATAAGGGCAGGACGACGGGGCAACCACCCCCAAACAATTCAGGAATCAAGCTGACTACTAAATTCAGTGCTGTCGAAAGGAAGCGGGGTTCATTGACATCTCGTGTCGCGCTGTTTCCTTTCACTCGTCTGCTCGATGGGGCAGCAAAAATAGCAGTTCCGCCGGTCAACGCCGTCATTTTGTACTTTTTCTTGCCAAATTAGTGGTTTCAAAGTACACTGCCACAAGAATACTAAAATAACGAAGCTATTTAATATATGATTCTCTATACCATTTCGTATGTGGTATGTATAGTTAATACTCGCTGCAGTCAACCGTCAAAGAGAGAGTAATGCTTATGAAGATTTGAGTTCCGGATATTTTATGGTCAGAAATATATTAATTTGTAATTTGCAATAAAATGCACTGTATGCAATGCTTTAAATATAGTCTCTCTCTCTGTTTTCCTTTTTATATATTTGCCTTACTATATAGATAAAAAGTCCCTTTCAGACATTCCCTATCTTCTTTTTAATAAATTATTAAAAACAGATAACTCGATCTATTTTTAAAAATAGATACTTCCGTAAGGAAATATTTTTCAATGAGCTGCGACTCTCATCCTTTTAGCAGTATGGAAAATAACTCTGAAAAATTTCTCAGAAAACAAGTTTGGCACAGTTGATTGGCCTTTGTTAGAAACTGTTGTCCTTTTGCCCCCCCCCCCCTTCTTGCACTGCGACACACACACACGCTGGAGCACATACAATTTGCTTAAGTCAGCAGCGCACTCTGGAAATATTTGCTAGCGAAAATCTCATAACATTCTTGAGGAAAAAGGAGGCCAACGAAGGCTACCACCACTTCGCGTCCTTTGAATTTATCGATTGGCGTTGCTCACAGCGGAGCTTGCATGTGTGGCGTCGTGTCAGGCCCATTCAAATTGCACTCGCAATATTCGTCCCTTGTAAATGGTCCAAATGCTGGGCTCACAACAAACGCCAAGACACTTTTGCTGCCACACTCGCACACACACTGTGAATACCTGGGTGTGAGTGCTATGCATACCTGTGTTGGTGATGATATTGCCGCTTTGAACCCCGCTTGATGGATATATGTACGTACATATGTATATACTTGTATGTTTGTGTAACTGGCGCCGGCAAAAAGTCACGCGATTGTCAAGATAACACTCACACACCGATATGCAATATCCACAGTTACAGTTATTTACGTTTACGTCTGGTTCGCGACCCGGCTGAAGTATGGCGACGCCCCCACGTACAAACAACCGTTATGCGGCACCGCCAGCGAGCAACTGAAACTGTTTTGGATGCAGCCTTTGTTTACCGCTTTCGCGGGCGAGAGAGAGCGAGAGAGAAAGAGAGAGGGAGAGAGAGAAGGGAAGAGGCGCAGGCGCTTGAGAGTGTGTCTGAGAGAGTTCTCACTTTCTCTCTGCTGGCGAAATCTCTGCGGCCCTTATGAATGAACGCCAATTAGCCAAGTTGGCTAGCTACACTTTATTATCATGATTACTTTCGCTAGGATTATGATTTGGGGGCTCTATTTACTTGGCCTACTTTCCGGGGCGCCAAAGAGGCACATTCACTTGGACGTCATCCATCTTCGCCCAGCTAACGGATGAGCTAACCTGCATCCGTCTAAAGGCAGAGGACTGCTTCTCAGGCAATCATTTAAGTCAATTAAATCGAAATGCTAGAAAATTATATATGCATGCCTCGCAGCTTGGATTTTACGCTTAGATAAATGCGTATGTGATGTACCTATCAAAAGCGGTTGAATACACACAGGAAAAATAGCATCAAAATCCACTACGACAAATAAAGCAGACCCAAAATAATACAAGCTTTAAGTCGCTTAAAAGAAGGAAAGGCAAAATAATAAAAAGCAAATAATATACAAGCTTTAAATCGCTTAAAAAGAAAATGCTAATTAACATTGAACTCGTTTAAAAGTTTAACGAAAACTTTATTTGATGCCTCTACTAAATAGCCAAGGCATAGTTATTGAATAAAAGCAAAATAGTTTAAGATGAAGTATTTCAGACTTGCTGCTATAAAGGCAAAATAAACACGTTTTTCATTATAGCCCTGGATTAACCATTAAAAATGTAAATCCAATAATAGGAATTATTTAATAAACAACACGTACATATGTCACCCCTTCCTACCAGCCAGGATTCTGGGAAAATGTTTCCATATATGCATGCGTATGTATGCCTAGATGTTGTTCGCATCCTGCGAGGTGAGAAACCAGGAGCGATTTTCCCTACACACGCCTCTGCCCCTGTGCAGTGCTTGCCACTTCGCGTGGCATACTTTTGTGGGCCGTGCGCATTGTTTACACAAAATTTCATTGTTTATTCTGCTGATAATGCTCCAGGAAAGATATAAGTGAAAGAAAGAAAGAAAGCGAAATATCTCTGGCGAAATACATTTACACAATCAAGTACATTCCAAAGCGCGACGAGGCTTCTGGCTCCCCGAATTCAATTCTTGTATTCCCGCCGTTGCCTGGCGCTTAAAAGGCTATTTAAATACGAGAAAGTCAAAATTGTTTGTCTTAGACGAGGCAAGACCAATAATCCAATGTGGTTTAGGGCACTTGCTGAATAGGCAATGGGCCTGGGCGAGTTTCTGCGGCATCCAAGGGCTTTAAAGAGGCGTCGAAAGACTTCCATCCTTCCTCCTTCTTCCTGATTATTCACTCGGAAAAGGGCCCCCGAAGTTGTACGGTTAGGGTTGAGTCTGGCATTCTAAGGACGAACATTATTTCTATATTCCCTTCAATTTCAATCTCATATTTCAGCCATTCTGTGCATTAGCCAACGTCCTTCACGGGCCATACAATATGGGCGTCTTGAATTCACCGACGAATCCAATCCGAGTCCAAGGACTCCTTCACTTTCGTTCTCTTGGCTCGCAGCATTTAATTACGGGCAGCGCAACAAGAGTCGTCCAGGACTTCAATTAATTGAATTCAACGGCTGCTTTAAACGTAATTGGAATGGCGACGTCAAAGCTGAGGATTCAGCTTACGAGCTCTGAACTCTGCCATCGTCTGGACTTGTTATGTAAATCAATTCAAAGTCTTTGGAAGCTAAGCATTTTGCTGTTTCTTAGTGGTTTGTGACTTGCAATCGGGTTAGCCACTAATAAACCTAATTAAGGGTTTTTACATCGAAATGATAATCAAGAAAATCAACATGGAGGGAAAATATTGTAAGCTTCCTTAAGAAATGCATGGCTTAGGATACCCAAACTTGAAGAAAGAGCTTTGACATTATATGATTTAGTTTCCGATTGCATTTGAACAAATAAAATCAAATAAAATGCAATCAAATGATAACATTATCTTTGAGTGAATGAGACGAAAAGTACTCCCATTCGATCTGAGCTTTTCAAGTGACAATCGGGCTTGAATTGTTGCAAAACTCGAGTGATATATTCTTATCTGCCAAAAAAACATGTGAAAAGCCGGAATATTAAATGTGTTTACACACAGAGTACCCAACAATGGGTTTCCCAGTTTACGAGTGTTGGTTGGCTATCAATATTTCAGTTCTGGGGAACAACGTACATAAGTGGGAAAAAACAGGTATGAGTGGATAAAAAAAGAACTGAAATTAACATCAGACCATGTTGCAAAAAATATGGTCTACTCCTGGAACATAACCCATTAAGTGTTCTCCTTCTCCCCGCTTCACTGCATACGACAGGAATACGTGATGTGTATCTATACACACTCACCTGAATGTACTCTCGAACACGCAAATACTGCCGGGAAAAAAAACGTAAAATGGAGAGGTAATTCCACAGGTTCACCTGTTATTGTTTGCGAACACATTTGATGGTATCATTTGGTTTCCAAGGAAGTTGTATAATTAAAAGTTTCAAAGCAAGTTCGAGATTCCGGTCGGATTTAAACTTTATGCAATATTAATTGGGGGTATTCAGAGCTTGTCGTCTAAATCCCGTCTGGATTGCAAATTGATTGCGAAATTTGTTCACCGCCTTATTCCGTTCCATTAGCTCGACGTCAAATTGCGTAATGGCTGTGGCAGTGTTAAAGGCGCTTTGCATTACGCTAATTGTTTTGCATTAATAATCTGCACAGCCAGCCACTCGGTAAGTCGGATATCCTTCCTCTTGCGAGCGAGCCCAGCATCACAGCATCACAGCACCAAGGCATCAAGGACCATCATCCGGCCAGATGTCAACGTTTGGCACAAGGGTACACAGTGGAAGAAGGATTTCTCATCTCAATTAAGGCGGTAATTCAATTTATCAATTTGGGTTTACAGAAAAAATTAAATTTATATTTTCTATAAAAAACAATCCAGGCTGTAATCAGTTTCAGGGCTATATATGTATTATATAAAACTGAACATTAAGTCCCGAATCAAATAGGGACTGGCTTTATTTTAGTTCTCCGTGTACACATCACAGTTCTATTAACGCCCTATAGGCTACGGAGCCGAGCGGTTTGCATGGAGATGTCAGAGCGGTGTGTGGAGCATTTCATTACAGCTGCAGGACATGCCGGAGATTAGTTATGCATGCATGAGCTGGGACAAGGAGTGACGCCGGATCCGGCCGGCGATGGGAAGAGCTTGTCGCCGGGGCCAAGACCACAAGTTGGTTACACAAAGTTTTTACCCTCCTCGCACAGGACCTGCCAAAAGGATGTGAGGTTAACAACAAGAACAGCCACGACCATAGATAGTGGAGCATTATCCAAGGCTTCAGAGCTGAGCTGTCTCGCGAAGTAATTTGCGAAAAGTTCCTGTTGCCATTTGGCTACCATCGTTTTTTGCCTGCTCCAAGGACCTTCCTTCCTGTGGCTTCCCTTTCCATCCCGATGGGGGTTTAGCACAAGCCATTAATTATACTTTTTGTTATCCATTTGAAGCTCTACAATTGCATTAAATACTCCCACGAATGCCCCGTCATTGTGTGTGCGCGAGTGTAATTGCAGGATTTCGTTCGAATTCATTTTTAATTAGTGACATATCGACGAGTTTCTGTCCCCAGGGAAATTACATGGCATTGGAAGTACAAATTCAATTAAATAATACAAGTGCAGTCGTCAGTAAATCAAAGGAATTAATTTATGCATTGCCATATTGTCATATTTTAATTTTAATTGACTTATTTTGCTTATAGCCCACCTTGGCCGAAGGGCCTTATCCATTTTGGCCTAAAGGCAAGTTGGTTCACACTATATGTGCCTGTTTAA
The DNA here is from genome assembly GCA_008042775.1 of Drosophila pectinifera. NCBI lineage: Eukaryota > Metazoa > Arthropoda > Insecta > Diptera > Drosophilidae > Drosophila > Drosophila pectinifera. The sequence continues at coordinate 720 of VNKC01004571.1, read as the reverse complement.
CTGGCAAGCAAGTGCCGGGGCAACAGGCCCCTTCCGTTTCCGAATTCCTAATGGGCGCCAGTGTGTCCGCCCCGTTTCGGTTACCGATACTCTGGGCCAACATCAATAATTGCCCATAATGGACCTGCTAGTCAAGCGGACAGCCGTGACTCATAAATGCCAATCACTGGACCTCCGGCTGGCACATGCCTTCGCCTCCATGTGGATGTAGATGTAGCCTGTGGGAGGGGGATGAGCTTGGGTTATAGGGGCTGGGGAAAACCCAGTAAACTTTCCGGAGGGGCGACAAAGGCGGCCGCCGGCCAATTCTGCGGCCACATTTCGCCTTTATTATCAAACTTTATGTCGGGCCAGATGGCAGTGGATTATTATTGCATATGTTATGATAAGCGTTGGCACCTCGCTTCGAGCACCTCCAGCCACCAACAGCTCCTGGCCAGGCACAGGCCTCATGCCATGCGGGTCGTCGTGGGTGATAACATAATAACAACAGGGTCATAAAAAAGGTTTGTTTGCTTCCAGGCGGGCAGAGTCCGGAGATTACTGCCAGCTGGAGGGAGGAGTCATTGGAGGCTACTCGCTGAGCCACTGGCCACGTGACCAGAGCCGCCTTCCTCCTGCGATTGCCGCCGGCCATCGTAAAAGCAATTGTTGATATTTTATGTCCAACTAGGCTGTACTTGACTTGGCTTTAGTTTCTGTGCTTCAATCCTATCGAGG
>VNKC01004563.1:0-31959 GCA_008042775.1 Drosophila pectinifera | reverse complement strand
CATATGTCAGCAGCGTACATCGCTTGTCTTTCGACTGGCAACTTATACCGCTAACCGCCGAGTCCCTAGTCAAAACACATCAGTGGTTCGTTAGGAACTGATTCTTTATTGGGCGCTCACGCCTTTTTATAGCTAATCCACTTATGTACTAGTTACATATTTCTTATGTATATTTCCCGCTGGGGGTCATCTATGCTAGAAACCTCTTGACATTCTATAGAGGCGATAAAACTATTTTTGGGAATTCATGCATCTTATATATAAGTGTATGTTTACATCTCACCCCAGCTGGTACTGATAGGCGGCGAGTCTTATTACATGTACATTCCCCTTTTGGTGGCACTTTTTGTGCGTTGCTTGCATGTGATTTGACATATTTCTTAAAATACATATATGTTGACAAAGCCGCGCGTGGTACTTCAAATTGTACCCAGAGCGCGGCCAACAATACATGTTCACCTTTTTGAACATGTAGTAAACCCAATTTCAAATATTTTCAACCCAGGTTAATTACTTCTAAATACAAAATGTTGCTAAATCACGGTCAATTGGGTCATCAAGCCTTGACGACTTAACCCCAGCATTTACACCCTATAATTGCACCATTCCTTAATAAATATTTCACCATGCATACTCCCATATCACGTAGCCCCGAGCATATTCACAATTTGCCATGAGTTGGCAGAAATTTATCGCTTATGGCATCAACAACTGTTGCCCACATATAAATTTTTGTGCTGTGCTATATTTATCAGACGACGCCGCATGACGCTCATTACTTTTCAGCCCACGCTCCTCCAGCTTCCCTTCAGGGTTTTCCTTTTCCCAAACTCACCAATCCCGCCCATTTTCCGCCCGGCACAACCCTTGGAAGTGCCCTTGGGCCAGGGCACATTTTGTGCCGGAATATAATGAAAATGGGAGAATATACAAAAACATTTTGTGTTAAATATTTTACATGCAGATTGCTGAAAAACTTGCCCAACATCCTTTGTCTTGTTGCACGTGGAAACTTTGATTATGTTTTTTAGGGCAAGTCGTCGTTCAGTATTCCCTTGATTACACAGTGGAAAATTAAATATTCTTTTATTTTTAGACCCGGTACCCATAAGGTTCAAGGGTATTACAACTTAGTGCCAACCTAGAACGTATGTAATAGGCAGAAGGGATCTCTCTATTTATATTTATATAAGTATATATATTCTTGATCAACATCACTAGCCGAGTCAATTTAGCCATATCCGTCTGTCCGTACTTGTAAAACAACAGATCTCAGAGATTATAAGAGCTAGAACTAACTTATCTGTTATCACGTAGCTCAAGTTTGTTTCAATATACTTTTATTTATATTAATATAAATCTTGTAAGATAAATTGATGACAAAATGTTTTTGGTTTAATTTTTATAAAGAAGAGTAATAAATTATTCTTATTTTATTATATATTATCAATTATTATTATTAAATATATATACATCTTATCCTATTATATTATTAATATATTACATTTATATAAGTAATCATACTTAGGTTTTCAAAAAGACTATATTTGATAGTAACATGTACCTAAAGTTTTTTTTTAGACAGTTTATTATAAAGTTTAATTAAAGAAACAGAATAAAATTAAAATTTATTAAAGAAAAAATGCATTTCTTTGAACTCTCTTAAAATCTAAGTGCAATATTGCTTGCACAGTGTACTTTCGAGTTTTGAGGCCATCTGGCTGTGATTTCTAAGATTCAAATTGTCAACAGTTTTCAGGCGTTTGGCCCAATTGTGTCTTTTATGGGTCTCATGCCTCAATGGCAAGGCTCTCGACTTGGCCCAGAACCAGAAAGTTGACGAATATGGAGGTAAGAGGGCATATTCAGCAGAACTTGCTGCAAACTCATGTATGGATCCCGCAGTCAGCTGCCTGAAGCAGCTTTTGGTCTTGATTTCATGTCAGGACATTTACAAATAATGCCTGGCCCGGAGGTTCACACTTGTTGGTCTGCTGGGTAACCCCAGTTACTCGATTTGTTTTCTTTTTTTCTTGGCAAATCGATGGCTGCAGTTTTTCATTTCGGTCTGAATGTCTGGGCCAACACGGTTCAAACAGTTCAGATGTCAGACCAGCAAATTGAGTGACAATGATGCGGTCGATGCCTGAATTTGAGTTTGCTTTGGCTTATTACCCCCATTATAATTTTTTTCGGGTGAAAAGTAACGTCTGGCTGTGATTTACCTTTGAGCTTGTCTTATAATCCTTATAATTTAGATCTTAGCATACATAAATCATGTCATGAATGAACTGAAATAAGTGTGCTGTCATCACATCCTATACATCGACTCTACTGAAATTTCCAGGCCCAAAGCAGAACAGTTAAGACTCCTTCTGGATGCAATTACTCCATGCAAGTGCCCTCAGGATCTGGTAATCTGCCAATTGCATGGTTAACATACTCAGAACTACAACACTGCCATCGCCCCGCTTCGAGTCAGTCAACAATCGGGGCCAAGTGGCTGTGCTGGAGCCTCCATGCAAACTGCATTGGGGGCGGAACCCCGCCCCAGCCTCATCCGCCCCCGAACACTTGATGGCAATTTGGTCGACATAACATGGGGGCGGCACTGAGGCGGATGCTCGCAAGGTGCAGGGGCTGGGGGCGTAACTAGCCGCTTATTACCCCGTTCATTAATTTCCATGGCAAATGTTTTGGCTGAAACGCCATCAAGCCATCATAGCAGGCAGCATTAACACCGCCAGCCAAATTGGGTTAATTACCATTGTGTGTGGCATTAGCCATTTTGTGCAGTGACCCCCTGACATTTAATAATAAAAATCGCACACCATCAAAGCAGCAATTTGCATGAACCCCGACCCCAACCCCGGCCCACGCACCGTCTCGTCTGAAGCTGTAAAAACAAATGCCATGGCAAATTGGTGAATTTATATCAGTCTCCCCCGAAAAGGGTGAACCAGTCAAGTTATGGCATTTATATGAACTCCAGCTGCCTCCCTCAATTACTGGAGTTTGAGTTTTATTGGGGGCTCAGTGTTCAGACAGCTCATCCTTCATGTGCGGGCCTGATTCATGGCCATAGTTAGTATGTCTGTCTGCCCCTCAGCCCCTAAGCCCATCGCTAAGTGCCTGTCTATGATGTCTGCTCGCGTCTGCCAATATGTTTGTCTCAACGGAAAGAAAGGAAAACCGACAAGTTTATGCCCCGGGATCAATGAGGCATTGGACAGGCGGGGAAATCTCCCCCAGGCTCGCCTAATACTTCAAGGAATGCTACCAACGACCTTGAGGTAGGCTGGAGCCTGGGACGGGGACATCTATCTCACATCGATGGCTGAAGTAAATAGCCTGAATACTAATGTGTCCTGGAGTTTTTTGTCTTCTGAGATCAAGGGATTTATGGTGTTTAATGTTATATAAATATGATTGGCAAGACATCAAAATAGTTCTATAATAATTTGAAGTGGCCAACAAGAGCAGAGAAAACATGTTCATATGTTATAAAGATTATCATCTTTCTCCTTTTTTTATCTTTTATAAGTTTTTTAAATATGTTACCAAATCAGCTTCTATTATGACACCATTATTGGCAATTGTCTAAAGTCGTAGTTATAATTATTCATTTGTAGACGCAAAACCTTTTGTATAACTTTCTCGACTGTTGATATTTGGCAAGCAAACTTGCCGTGAAAATATGGCATCATCATAACACTTGCCAATATTAAATAGTACACAAAGTTGACAAATACAAAATTCCTATAAATACCCGTGAAATTGTGTAGACTCACAGCTGAGTGTGAGTGTCGAGTGGAACACACATTTTTTCCGCATCAGGCACTCCACTCCAAATCTGTTTATGCAGAACATTTTCCATTAAGTCTAAATCTTTTTCTGTTTGCCTTTCGAGTAAAACATGCCTTGAGCAAGCTCGAGAGCACTATATAGCTTTATGTTTTACTTTATTCTCAGGGCCCGGCTGGGTTGTTGTTGCACTTTTTGCCAGCGTCCTTTGACTGATTTGCTTACATATTTGATGCCAGGCGCAAGAAGCAGCAGCAGTGGCATCAAATCCCGTTATGCATGTCACAGGCTGACTGCCTGACTGCCAGAATGGCAGGACATATTGTCCTGCGACGACAACAACACAATGCCGAATAATATGTATGGACTGGGAGTACAGGGCACACATCCGACAGGATTTGACTCTATTTCCAGGCAGGACCCCCGAGGGCCACTGTCTGGGCCTGCACCTCTACAGCTCCAGAACTCGTTGACTCTTGCGTTGGCAAAGCTGATTCCATTTCAATATTTTCATGGATTAATGTCAGCCCTTGGGCCAAACAACTGACTGAAAATAGCTGCCATGGAAGCTGCCGGAATGAGATTTATTAAATATTTGCCACTCTGCAGTCCCACCTCAGGAACGAGTTGAGTAATTGGCCTTCCACTCCAGACTCACTTGCAAATCATTTTGCTCTGCGGTTGGCTCTTAATTTGGCTTGGTAAACTCAGCAAATAAACATCTAAATTAAATAACTTCAAAAGCCATATCGTATTTCAGGCGGAGACCTAAATTGTTTGTCATTTTAACAAAATATCTGTTTATATTGACACCACATTAGCATAAAATCAAATGATAAATGTATTTTGAACCTGTGACTTCCACATGCCTTTCAAATATTTCAAGTCCAGACAGCTTTTACTATGGCCTCCCCAAGTGGGAACCTTTCCACCTACATTTAATTTAAGCCTATTCATTTTTCCGCCTAAATAAACACTCGCACAACAACTACACTGGCCGACAGGCATCAAAAAAGGTTCTTGGCAGCAACTCCAGCAATATATGACACGACTCTATAAATAAACGGAAGTTAATGTTATGCCTGTTGCTAAGACAATATATATTTTGGCGAACCTTTTAGTCTTAGCCGAACTCCAACCCCAGTCGACTTTTTGGCATCTCAGCATCCTTGCTCATTAGGTATGCCTGCCTGGCTGCCAAAAAAGGAGCCAGGATAAGGGTCCGAGGAGGAGCCACCAGTGCGAGGGGCTTACCGCTCATGTCTTATGCAGGCTCCCTTTTATTTGAATTTTTCTTATGGTTCCTTCATGGTTCTATATAAAATGTTTAGAGCACCCTTAAAATACCCATGCCCTTATCTTAGCATCCTCGGCTGATAATGTAATTTGTTGGCTCCTCCAAAAGGAGGCTTTGCCCAAATTGATTTGTGAACTAGTTGATTTCTATTGAATTTAATCAACGAGAGCATCCAAATCAGATTGGGAATCCTGCCAGAGGTCGTTGTCCTGTACCCACACTTGACAAATTATTTGATTATTATACAAGTCAATCCCAAACACTTGGCCACCAATTCAAATTAAAGTTGGTCCCCAAAATACCCAGCCGAAGTTAACTGCCAAATGGAGCGTATCAATTGAATGCTTTAGTGTCTCTCCCAGAGCTCGATTCCCTATTTCCGTGGGTACTGACTGAAAGTCACACCCCGGCCAGATTGGCACGGATTAAAGGCTCTGATAGTTGCTAGTTTTTTTACCCTAATATGTGAGCTTAGGCATTTGCTGTATATATTAAAAGGCAAACCTTGAAGGCAGGCTTCCTTTTTATTAGTATTCATTATATTTATTTGTTTTGAGTTTCTGGGAATGTAATTTCCATATAACTCCTTGAGTGTTCTGTGCTTAAAAATACAAAGAAATGTAAATATAATGAGTTCGTTTTTTAGGGCATAAATATTCCATTTCGAGGCCCATTTTCCTAACCAATGGTTGTTGCGTTCCTACAGGTATTTAATTAAAATTCCACATCCCTTTGTTCTACCCCAAACAATAGTTTTAATATTTTTCTAATGCCCGCATGGAAACTTAAAAAGTTCCTGCCCATCTGTAAGGGCATCGGAACACCGCCTTGCTCCAAGGTAATTTCCGGTTGGCGGAAAAGCAAAATCAACAAAATCACCATAAAAAAGGGCATAACGGCAAAAATGGAAAATAAATGGGTGGAGCGGTCGGCATGGGGACGGAAAGTCAGCAACGCAGCTGCAAAAAGGGAAGCCAACTGGTGGAGGAGCTAAAAAAAGGGGCGATAAAAAACAGCCGAAATTGAAATGCAAAAGGCAAGGAAAACAAAACGTTTAGATAACCGCAAAGAGCAACAATGATAGCAGCAGCCAAAATGGCGGGCGGGCGACAAAAATGGCGCACAGACCGGAAATAGACAGCGGAGTCCCCACTCCGTCTTCCAGTGTCCATAATGGCGGCTTAACTGCGGCGTGTGTGTAGTTTCCATGCGGCAAGATCATTGCATATAAAAATAAATATATTTGTATTTTACTTTATTTTATATGATTTTATGCTGTTGCTCCTCCTGGCCCTTGCCTTCGCCCCGAATTTATGCAAAAGCCAATGGCCCAAAATATACATGTTCCTGCAGGGTATAGTGTGTGTGTCTCCCTGAACTGTAACTTTGATTATTGTGCTGAGCTTGGGGTTTCTGGCTGCCCCGTTTCCATTCAGGGTTCATGCATCTGTGGCAAATTTAATGCAAAGTGATATGTGAAGACGTTCTCCTGCTTTTCCAACGGCCACATTTGCGTAATTTGAATGGCATTTTGATGCTGGAAAAGCTGGGAGTGGGATAAAAAAACAGTTTCTTAGCTTGGGAGCATTGACAAGACTTGATATGGAATTAAACGACAGGGAGTCTTATTTTGGTTGTGATATCTATAACTATGACTGCGATTTCTTAAGTAGCAGTGGCTTTCTTAAAGTTGAAAATGTAGTAGATTTAATAGTAAACTTAAGAATATATACATAGTTTGTTCACTGCACATGCAAGTCAATCGTTTCAACAATTGTTGATCAAACACAGAAATAATCGAAACACAATTTATTGGTTATCGAAACCAGAAGATAGGGAATCGCGACTGAACTGCAATAAAATATTATAAAAACCCACAAACACTAAAACGTGCGGGAAAAGCGGCGAAGAACGAATGGCAAACGTGAGGAACATTTGGTAAAAAGGTTGCACAGACCTGGAATAGAAATCTGGTAAATTAAGCATTTTATTAGCACCACTTGGTCGGTTGGTCGGGCGAATATGTAGGTATATATTATATATATCCACCTCCGGAGGCCCCTCCAACGATGGCCAGCGCATGTGTGAAGTATCAGCAGCCAATTTATGATGCCTGTGTGGCGCTGACTTTTGTTTACAAAATACCCTGGCTTTCCCCTTTTCCCCCCGCACTCGAAGCAAATGAAATTAAATTTAATGAGCAAAGCAATGCCACTGCGGCAGCAACTTGGCCAAGAGGAAAGGTTCGTTGAGCAATGTGTCTAATCAAATTAACGTTGACTGGTTTGCTTCGGGCAGAGAATAGAGCCGGATTCTGGGTGGAAGGTATAAATTCGCATAAATTCTCTTAATTAACAAGCTGGGACAGATTGTGCTAAAAATGTGGGTATATTTATTTAGCTAATAAAAGGAATCCTTCAAAAAATGTACAATGGAATTAGACATGGCAACGTTCCTGATTATAGTTAACTGAATAAACATTTCTTTTTTTATAATAAATTAAAGGTAGACTGAGCATTTCAATATTCTTAAACTAGTGCAATTTATTTTCCATCCGAACCACAGCCATGAGGCAAGAACAAAGCACTTTGATCGTCTATTAACCCCTAGAAACATTTGTAAGCTAACTGAACCAATCGGTTTCGGAGTCAGCGGGTTGGCGGAGTGGCAACTAAGCTATAAATAATATGTAGAAAATATGGCTAACAGTAAGTAAATGCCCGCCACGCCCCGTTTCCCTTTCCCCAGCCCTCTCCCTAATCTCCCGGCGGGGATCATAAATCAAAGTTAATGGACAGCGATTAATTTGTGCCTCCTGCGGCCAACGGACAAAAAGTATACAGTTTGTTCCGTAAATGTTGTGCTCACAAAGACTTATATTTTAGGCCGCAAATTAGTTTAATTAAAATGCAGTCGTAGAAACATATATTATATAAATAATTAAAAAAATGTATAGAAAATTGTACACTGCTTATTGTCCAGAATTTAAAATATACAGGAATTAAGGTGTTAAGATTAATTCCTTATACTTACACAAATTAAGCTACTATTTCTATTTTCTTTAGGTAAGTTTCGGGTTGGCTCATCCCTTTGAAGAAATACATTTTTTATTTTATTTAATTTAATTTTATTTTATTTTTATTTTATCTCATAATTTAAAAAATAATTGACCATTGTAAACTTAAAGTTTTCATCTCGTCCTTTGATCTCTTAATATATTTTTAAAAATAAAAAAAATATTTTATTTAATTTATAAGTTTAAGAAATTATTTCAAGAAAATTATTTAATTTTTTGCCGTGCAGAAACTCCGCGTTAAGGAAAAGGTAACTCAAAGCGAAGAACAAACTCGTAAATCACACACGCCTGGTCAAAGATCAGGGGAATAACCTGGGTGACAGGTGGCTCAGGTGTGAAGAGAGCGACTATACGGCAGAGAGCGGGAGCCGTAATTCCACCCTAAGCACCGGAGAGCTGTCAGTCAGTCAGTCATTGCCGAGGCCCAAAAGTAGGCAACACTTTCACGCCCAGCCATCCCGATGATGATGATGGATGAGGCCTGTCGCTTGCATGAATATTTCGGGGGGATCTATTTCGGCTCGGCTCAGTGTAATTCACAACGCGAACATGTGTTGCCAGGACCCTCACCCCAAAAACAAAAGGGACGAAGTGGAGAGCATTTAGTTAAAGATATAAATTACTTTTACTCCAATAGGGTGACCCGGAAACGAATTAATTAAACTAAGCACTTTGGCAGTGGACGAATCCAAAAATAATCGAAGGCCCTTAGGCCAGGCTAAGTAGCCCCAAGTGTGATTGATATGAACTGTTTCCTAAACGATAGTTGGCATAAATCTATTCAGTGGAGTTGGAAATACATCGGAGGATATTTGGGATATTTACTGCATGTAAGCCTTTGAATCATTTCACTATCACATCTACAATAAATACCATAATTGAAATCCATTTTTACCTTACAAAAATGCATAACAATTTTAATATCCTCTCAAATCAATTTATTTCACTTTATGTATTAATTAATCATAACAACATCAAACGAATCATGTGATTTATTCCCGATCTCTTTGGTGTTTTAAATAAACACCCATCAAAATGATGAGGTATTAGTTGTGAGTGTGTTGGGTAAATAGAAGTGGAATTCCACCTGCCACTCGCTAAGCAAACAAACTAAACTAAAAATACGCCAAAAACCATAAAGCTTAATTTATTTTCGATAGATTTCTGATATGGAGCAGTATACAAACATGAACAATGAAGGTACGTTTTATGTTTTTATTTGTAAAGCGATTTAAATGTTTGGCCTCGAACCATGCAGTGTCCGATATTTTGGTAGCAAATCAATCAACAAGCTTTGGCCTTGTTTGTGTTTGCTCTTGGAAAGGATGTTTTTAATTTTAGATATAAATATGTAACCCAGAGAAGGGGATATTTTCAGCAGCACCCGGTAACTCAATGTAATCTATAAAGTTTAAAACCCATTAACATGAATCTTTTCCTAGCTTGCTATTTCAGAAAAATAAATTGCCTATAGCCTATAGACTGTTTTAGTAAAATGTGGTTATTACAAACTCCAAGAGTATTCATAGTGCGGCTTGTTGACATCAGTTTTCTTATCCGTTCCTTGTTTACATTTTTATTAGTTTGATGGAGTTTAAAATGCAGCTAAGCCATTTATTCGAATGTAAATTCAGTGCAAAGGAAGCACTCTAGCATTATGTGTTGTAGATAAAATCTACATTGAAACCTAAAATCCATTTAAGTTATTAACTAAATATTAAGTACAATCAAAGTATACATTCTATGCTTTACCTTTATATCAGAGGTCAGCACACAATACATATTTACAGTCCAAACAATAAGAAAATAGGCAAAGTTTGCTCTAGTTTATAGAGTACCTGCGGCACGGCAGACAATCAAGCTATTACCTTGATCAAGCTATTACCTCTGCCAATTTCAGTGAATTTTCAATCGTAATACCCATTGTACCCCTGGAAACAGCAGGTAACGACGCATCACAATTGGAATTTAATAAGAGCAATGAATATGCAGATGCAGCTAGAGAGAGAGAGAGGGCGAAAAATGATCCGAATTGCGTCTATAAAGTTCCTGTTGGCCAAGTGGCCAATAAATGCAATCAAATGATGCCAATCGGGTTCTGCTATCTCCCTCTCGTCCTGAGTACTTGCGAGAGCTGCACTTCACCGTTATTTCCCTCTCTCTCTAAGTCGCTCCCCGTGGCCCTCTCCGTCTCCGTCTGTCATTTCTTTTGTTTTACCTTCGCATTATTTGCACTTAAGTGCGGCCATAAAAATTCGATGCGATTTGGGGCCCAAGTCCAAGCACCGCTGGAGCTAGACAAAGAGAAAGAGATAGTTAGAGGAGAGGAGACAGAGCTGGCTGGAGGCAGAGGAAGGGAGATAGCGACGAAGTCCTTTGAGTGGTAATTGCAATTTTGTTGTTCGCTCACGTTCGCCTTTTGCTATGGCTTTATTTACAAGTGAACTTAAAATTGTGGCACGCGCTGAACGGTCACACCACGCCACAACCACGCACTTGAAGGCACACAGACGCAGGCACGAACATGCTACAGCAGCAGGGAAGCCAGACAGTGGGAGCGAGTGAGAGGTCCAGTGTGTGGGCCCGTTTACACCTTGGCTGAGTTTACGAATTAAATTAAAGATTAAAATTTTAAGATTATTTCAATTACATAGTGAGGAATTAAATTTTTTTAAGAAATATGATCAGAATATTAGTTACAGAATTACTTAATTAAGTCTAATTAGTTCGTGATATAATTTACCCGCATGAACCTCCTTCATTTGAAAATGTGACACGTGTTACTTATTTGCTGCCCATGTCCATTGCCATTGTCTCTGATTTTCGCCCCCCTCAAACCGATATGTAATCATGGAAACGAGTCTTCAGCACACAGACTGACCAGACACTCACCTGAAAGAGCCCACACAAGGCACAGAGTCACAAGTTGAAGGAAGAAATGGCCAAAGACTTAGTGTGTCATCCACCGATGATGGGCGGAGATTGAAATTAAAGCCTCTACTGCTCCATGGCCCATCGGAAGACCGCCAACGCAGACCAGCAGACTGTCTACACTCTTCTCCTTTTTTCGGGGCATACGAGTAGTTTGCCTTTTCGACGATATATCAACAGAGCCCGGGTGAGATCCGTGGGTACGGGAAAACGGTGTGAGTGGGAACTACGCAAAAACCGATGCGGGAAATTTTTCGGAGCGACCCTTCAGCAGCGCTTACATCAATTACTTTGAGAGTTTTTTAGCCAAGGGGGGGAGAATAATACTGCTGGGGCAGGGGCTATTGGAGAGCAGTTGGAATGCTGGTTTGCCTTTTCAGCGGTCGCCAGCGCTACGCTTTTCAATTTAACAAATACGAATTCGAGGACCCGTCCAAAGAGGAAAGTAGAAAGCCCTAAAGGATGGCTATGGCTAAGTATCCTTCCGGAAATATTCCCTGTAGTTTATAATTATTATATCATTTATTTATTATATTATCATATATTGTTTCATTATCAATTATATTATAAATGCAGTATTTTATATTCACAATTTTCTTTGAAAGCTTGCAGTTTGAGTTGCATTTTTTTGGGGGATTGTTATATAGATATTATATTGATATATAAAGGTCGCAGATGGAGCAGTATCTTATACCAGAATATCTGCGAAGTATCCCCTAATAGCCAAAAACAGGGTATCAAGCGTATCCAAAAAGTTGGGAACACGAACGAGGCCGGGTAAACAAATTCCTGGCATGTGAGAGGACGGTGGCAATATGGGTGGGGGAAAGCGGTTGCGTGGTTTTTCCCCCCACGGGAGTCAGCGCGAATTTCCCGTATTTTTGCGATTTTCTCTTTTTTTAGTTCACGCCACGTTGCCGCGTCAAAAGGAGTCGGCGAAGCATATAAATTAAATGATGGTCGAGCGCTGAGCGATTGAAATTAGGCGGTCGACAGAGCGATGGATGTAAAAGTTGCGCGAATCAAATTTGAACAGGCTATTTTTTGGGAGGGTGGAAACAGGTCATTGAATTCGAGATATATGCAGAGTGGTGCTTCCGCTTCTGCCCCGGCTCGAGGGCTGCTTCAGTTGCCCCACATTTTCGACCACATAAATAACTTTTTAGTAAAACCAGCCCTAAAAGTCGGGGAGCGGCTAGAGAACCATCTGGAAGATATCGCCCGCACCATTTATCATCTGGGGAAATGCAGTTGAGGCCATTAGGAGAAAGTGCATTCGGTCCGGGACTTATGGCATCCACGGGCCATGTGTCAATGCTCAATGGAGTCCTGCACAAAGCAGGAGGCGAGAGGATCGGGGAAGTTGTGGCATTGAGAGGGTGGGAAATATTGACACGGATGAAATATGCCGCAGGAATGCGGCGGTACGGGAGCCACAACGATGATTATGTGGCAAAGGAGCAATCCATTCAAGTAATCATAGACTGAATAATGGATGTTGCTTGTCGCGGTGGGTGTTTATTGATGGGAATGTTCAAGAGGCGCTTGCTGGGGCATTATTCCAATTTATGTCAAGAAAGTTACTGCTGAAGTTAAGTTAACAATTGCAAAACGCAGAAATTCTTGTCATTCTATCATTAATTTAACATCACATTATTTTCTGACTTCAAAACAGGTACAATATGAAGACGTCAACCTGAAAATAGCTATTTGGAAGTAACTTCAACTCAATATATGTTCCATTACACGATATCAATCTTTGCCTCCAATTTAAAGCTTCAAAAATTTCCAATTTAATAAACCCAGCTTAAGTGGAGTTTCTCTGGTCAGAAATCAATCAACTTAAATAACTTCGAAGGACTTGCCATCAACTAGCTGGAACTCAAAGACCAGTGAAGTTGTCCGTGTTCCATTAGGAGCAATAGGATTTATTTTCCCGTAACTTTGCTAAATGCAATAAGTGAATTATCTACAATCTTGTCTCTCATTAAGAACAATACAACTTATGGCCAGATTCATGCTCCTGACTCTGAAAGTTAAGCCGATTTCGGAGGTGTTGAGAGCCACAAACTGGTTGACCCTGGCACGTGCAGCTCCAGCGAAGTGGAAGGGAAATATGAAATTGCGCATACGCCGTGTTGATCCGGGTAACGTGCCAGGTGCTGTGTCAATCTTTGGCATTCCGGCAGGCAACAGCCAACAAGCATCAAGCAGCCGACAACCGCGAGTAAATGTTAACAGCAGCCAGAGTGTGTCATTTTCAAAATTGGTGCTGGTGCAGCTATGCAAATGCAGTAGCCTCTGGAAGAAGAAACATAGAGCCGAAGAATCTGAAGAGAATGACATTTTAAGGCTACTACTAATACTCAGAAGAAGCTAACTGCATCATATTTGAGCAAAATAAAATCTTATATTGATTTATATTCATGTTCAAAACAGTAACAATAAATTGAATCGAGTTTCTATCAGTGTTTTTGAGGCGGTAGCATCTGGGCAATGTGCGAATACAGCCCTAGCTTCTTCTCCTTTTAGTCCTACAGAATAAGGGAAAAAAGAAGGCCAAACAAAACCCGTGCTAACGGAAATTGCGGAACAATACCAGGAAATGTAACACACACACACTCAATTACATGCGCCGCACACAAGTCACACACCAGTCGAACAAACACACAGACAGAGCCGCCACTGTGTTGGCAGCACAATTCACATTACGTATACGCAGCGAATGCTCGAGTTGCGTTGACTTGCGGCATGTTGACAACACTTCGCAATTGGGTTAATTGTACATCGACGCGCTTTCGTCGACCTCCCCGCCTCCCACGAAGTGTGTAAGCCAACTGCCTCTTAAATGTGGGTCAATGCATGGGGCTAAGCCCGGACTGGAGAGTTTTGTGCGTTTACTTTTCCGGTGATTATGTTTGTGCAGCGGAAATCTCAATGCCTTGAAATGCAGCACCTAAAGTGCCTACAAATAGAAGGGTCACAGATCTAAATATAGATGTTTGAGAACTTAAGATGCCTGTCTATATATTTCTAAGTAAAATAACAAATTAAAATCCACTGTTTTTAAAGGGGAAACTATTTTCTTCCTGCCTTTGTATATGCATATTAATTTATAGCATTAAAAATGATTTTATATTTTTCCTGTTGGAAATACTTTGTATGTAAAGTTTCCTGCTTTGATTATTGAGGAAGTTCTCCTCCAAAAAACATCACTTCCGCATGAATCCACCTATCCCAGAGCTCTCCAGTCTATCAAATCACCAGAAGCTTTGGTATTTCACCCACATTTGTTTGGATTAGCTCAAGTGCCATAAATATGCAAATCTATTACGTGATTTCTTTCACAACCCGAAAGTAACCTGGGGTAAAATTCTATAAGTGTCAGAATACAAAATGAGGTCTGGTCTATATGGCTTGATTGACAGATTAGGAAGACGATTTCCAAATAGAGTACTTGAAATCTTTTATCTACTTCACAGAAATCTTTTTCGAAAGGAAAGTTAACAGCTTTCACATCAATCAGTCGTATTACAGATTGAGATTGATATAAAGGACTTTTAATATTTATTGTAAATACATAGTTTATATGGCTTTGGAAAGTAAACGTTTCCAATTTTTATTTAATTGCTACAGAAACCCAGTTCCAGTGCCCATTCGATTTATTAAACAATTATGTGACATTAAACATTTACTTAACCCATTCACGGGTAATTACGCTCTGCAATTAAATGTTAATTAACATGTTGTTCTTGCTGCTGGCTCTTTGTTTACATTGCCTGTGTAATAATAATGCATAAAAATTCATTTAATAAGTCGGCAAATTTGCATAGTTAATGCATTCGAGCCATGCCCGCGGGAAAAAGTATGCGTGGAAATAATCACACCATTCGCTGCCCTTTGTCTCCGAAATTGCCCCAATATAGCGGAAATCGTTATAAAAACATTTAAAAGGCTGATTTTGCGAAATCTTAACCGGAGCTGAAAAGAAGAGGGGGTGCATGTCGTGGAGAGGGAAATTGTTGCAGTGGCATATGCCGCTTGTAATTTGCAACGCATACAGGCGTGCTTGTAATTTGAAATGAATTAATGAACCGTGCAAATGTACAAAGGAAAAACAAATAAAGTCCAGGGCGCACAAGGAAATCCTTAAGCGAGGAGAGACGAGGTGCTGAGGGAACGATTTAATTTGACACATAAATTACAGGAAGGAAGTTGCACTCGCGTTCAAGGCAGAACTGGAAGTGCACATAATTTGCAAGGCCTTTAATTAATTTCTTAAAAGGACTGGCACGGCTTTTCTGAATATCTTTAAAGTAAATTGAATTAAATTATAAGTAAAATAAAGATAAATCATATAGAAGGCTTAAAATAATGACATAAAATATCCCTAGCTTCTGCGCATAATTTAATAAATTTGCTTTTCCAAATATATCGTTTAGAGCCACCACGCCTACTCTCTAATATAGTCCATAAATGTTGTTAAGCATTTCTTTTAGATTCCATTAGACCCCATAAATGTTGGTCCACTCCTCCAGCTCAGCAGCTGACCAGCATTAAAAGTTTTTACTGTCCAGCTCTAATGGCTGTAAAAAAATATGGGCGTCCTGTTGAAAGGCTCCAAGGATGCGGGAGCAAGCCAACATTTATGACGGCATTTTCATGCCCATATGAGCAATCCTTGCCAGATCTGCTATAATTTGAGCCTTTGAAATTTTATGACCTGGCATTAAATTGACGCCAACTGGCCAAGTCAGAGGGACAAAAGGGGATGCAGAAAGGATCCCTCCGCTCCAGCTCCTGCCACATCAATTTAATGTGCTCCAGCTAATTTGCCTTTTATTAAGAGATGCCCGCGCATTCGCCAACAGACAAACTCAGCAGCTGCAAGGGGGCGATAGCTGAGGGGGCAGGGCGTGGCGGATTGCATGTCCTGCGGAGATCCTGGCTCGCCTACCGTGGGCAAGCTGGGTACACAGCAATTACAGTTCACTGTTTATTATGCTGTAAATAATGCAAATAAACAGGAAAGTAAAAAGGTAAACACGAAAATACACACAAACCGGCTCTACCCTGTATTAAGTCGAATTATGAACTTTATATGGATAAGTTTATTTTTGTGAATTAAGAATGATATTTGTTGTATAAATATATTTGTAAGCTAAATATACGTATTTTTAGTTTACAAATATGTTTATATTATATTTATTTTTATATATTTTTTGCCTGAAATAAGTTGATATAATTCAGGCAAAAAATACGTATACTTAGTTTACAAATATATTTATGCAACAAATATCTTTCTTATATTTTCTATGGAAAGTTCTCAACTAGTGTAAAAATTTCCAATCTTAAAAATTTAAAATTTGTTTACAACATTCATATATATTATTTAGGGTATCAACTACTTCGAGTACAGAGAACCCTTAAAAAATCAACGAAGGCTGCAATTCAATCCGAGCCAGTCAACGGCATTCCTCGGCATCCTTCGTTCCCCGCTTCCCCCCTCTGACACCACCTAGTCCTCCACTTTTTAAATGCAGCTTCCGGTCTTGCAGGCGGTGCCGTGTTCTGCAGTTAAAACATTTAAAACGCGTATAAATCGGGAATTTATGGGTGGAGCTAAAGTCAAAGTGGCTTTAAAAATTAACGGCATTAATAAACTGCGTAAGCAGTTTTAAGAGGAATAATAAATAAGGATACTCAAATTGACCGCGGTGGTTAATTAATAACATTAGCGGGATTAAAAAGTAAACTCCACGGAAAGGATTGATTATCAATGCAAGAGGACACTCTACGCAAGCACATTTAAAACAGATTAAGAAACACGTGACTTGGCTCTCTGATGTGAACTTGTTGTATAAATGCATTTAATTGAAGAATATATAACACAATTGTGATTGAATTTAATGAATACGAGGGGGGAATAATCAAGAGCGGACAGTTGTTGAAGATAAATGCGTTCAATTTGCATTTAATCATATTTAAGACATTAAAATAACTACATGGACTTCGTATAATTGGAATAAAAATGAATACAATATATCTGGTGCATTTTGCATTGCATATATAAATATAGTAATTATGAGAAAATGTTTTTTTGATTGGCTTATCTTTGTATTTCCTTGTTTTCCTTTTAAAAATATTTTTTATTTATCTGCCCACCATCGATTGTTAATTTGTTGACTGATGCCGTCCATTCAGCATATATATTCTCTTACAACCACAAGACTCGGAGGAAGAAGAGCTGCACGATTGTTGTTTTCAATTCTGTTCTGTCCTTGTGTCCTTGTAGCTTTTGTTGTTTAAGCAGTTGTCCTGCAGCGATAAAGAGATAACAGTCGCTGCCGCAGGATTCCAGGATCGATTGCCGCAGCGAGCTTAAATTGCGGACTTCAAAAGGGATATATTCGTCAGGGAAATTTACATTTCACAATTTGTATACGGAAGAAGTGACAGGATAAAGTTACCAATACATTGGCACAGGGTGCTATATATATTAAAGTCCTTATGATAGAAATCGATATTTGACTTGACGTTGATGTCTTTGGTTTATATCACAGCTTCACCAAAATCATGTAATATTTATTCTGATTAAGTAGAATTACTTGAAATATTTAATCCTTTGCTGATGTATCCGAAAATGTAACTTGATTACTACGAATGTAATATCTTAAATTTAATCTTATGCCGACTAATGATATCACCCTTAGAAGAAAACTGTACCATAAAGGATTAATTATGCCACTCGTACATTAGTTAATTTTATTGCGTTACTAATGTGTTCTTCAGAGCGAAGTGGAGAACTCATAATAATCCTCCAGGTACCAAGGCAACCCCCCATTCCCCCTGGGAACTGGCTAAAACAAAGGGGCCGCCAAATGGCTAATGGCTGATTATTTATTTGGAAAACAGAATGCAGGGGAGAGCGTTTCAGAGCGTTGACGTCACGGGGTCCGAATACAGCGAACAAATTGCATTGACACTTTCATAAATCGACAGCTGACTTATTACCGATAATTGGTTTCAATTGTTATTGCCTGGCCCCCGTGTTTATTTATTTTCCTTCTGCTCTCCATACAGCGCTTCCAATTTGTTTATAAACAAATGCGCAGCAGACATAAAAGCGGGCCCGCATTAAAAAAGAACGATGAACATGAAACATTCGACATTGCGGCCATTAAAAAACCATTAACATTAAAAGTAATATTAAATAATATAAACACCCTGGCAGAGAAATAAAGGCAGCGGGGCGCCGACTTTTGATGCCATTATTGGGGGGATATGAGTGCATGCACATACTCGAGGCACTGTTGGCTAACAGAGCCCAGCAAACAGGTAAGACCACCCGCAGGGCCCTGTTAAGAGCCAACAGCCAACTGGAAAGCCTTTTCGGAATCTGTTAGCCGAAGTGCACGAAGCGGCTTCGGGCCAACAGCTGTTCGGCGGCCGCCTTTCAGCCACTCAGTGGGCCATCATCATCATCATCGCATTTGATGTTAGGCAGCGAGTTTTCTCGGCGGCTTCAGTCGTTGCCTGTCAACAAAGCGCTGCGAACGTGTCCAAAAGGCCTTGTTCCTCGAAATAATACTGAGAAACTGGCGAATCGAACGCGAAATGGACTGAAGAACTCGTCTAGGGGCTCAAGTGTTTGGTGGAAAACCTTTCTAGCCTTAAAGAAACTAAGGAGCTAAATAAAACAAACCCCATATGAGAACCTAATTAATTACAAGAGTGGCACATCAAAGCTGTGCTCTCTAACCCCACGAATAATCCGAATAAATCACCAAAAAGGGAGCTTCACCTTCGCAGGTAACGCAATTTTCCCAAGGTAAATATTATTTCCGCCATATCTTTGCCATAAATCTCCCTTAAAATGAACTCTGTGGACTGCTCTCGTTCAGTGCATAAACACAAGTAACGCTTCCCCTAAGCCATCGTACCGGAATAAAAAATAATACAAACCCAGAGTGAAACAACAAACATCCGGAGAATAAAACAAAAAGTGTCAAATTTATGCGAAGCGGTAAAAGACGACAGCCGGAAATTTATATGGCTTATGAGTTGAGTCGAGTCGAGTTGAGTCGCGTTGAGTCGACTTGAGAGCACGATGAAACTGAAGGATGGAAGCCTTTCCATCTGCCGTCCGTCTCTAAGTGCGTCTCTATGTGTCTGTGTGTGCGGGTGTGTGTGTGTGTGCGGTTTAACCTCAAGGATTTTTATTTGCCTCCTGAAATGCGATGAAATGCCGGAGCAGAATTGTTGAATAATTTTGCTTGTGTGGGTATCAACTTGTTTGTTCTCGTAATTGTGTTGTAAACATATTTTGTATTCGCACTTTGGCCCTCTTCCTGTGGGCCCAATAAATTTCAGCATCGTCCGGGCCTTTGATGGCTAAAACAACATTTGTGAGTTATGGTAATCAGAGCAGGATAGATAATCAAATTTCCCTAGACAAATTCTAGGCACAGTTGAAAAAGAGAGGCGAGGTTCTCAGATAATCTAATACAATTTCTCGCTTCTTAAAGTCTCCTATATTTTTTACTTCCCTTAAGTCAATTTCCGTTTACTCGAAAATGTTTACAATTATCTTAAAAACTTACTTATTCACGGCTGCCTTTTATGTCCTTCAAAAGTGTAAAATCATCGTCCAGTGGCAGTTATCAAAGCTATAACTATAATGACAAGACATCAACCTTTATTACTTCGACAGTTTATTAAGAACAGCATGCTTTTTAGAGCATCGTAAAAAATGCAAACTCTGCCAAGTTCCCATAAAAAAGGGCAAATTCCACAGAATTAATGAAGTCCGAAAAAAAATCAATGATCTTTGAGGTGGCTCAAAGGAAAAATATAAATATAATAGCTACACTTAATTAAATCAGCCCAGAAATTCTTGTTCCCGCCCAAAATTAATTGGAAGAAATTAGATTTTAATATCATCAAAGATATCCCTATTAAATGCCAATCATCCATTCCAGAAAAGATTTTTCGACTAATGCCACTCCGGCTGAATTATTAATTTCGCCTGAGCCAGAGCCCGGAGCTTTGAAGAAATCTTATTAAATCAAAATATCCAAAATCGCATAATATTAAAGAGCAGAGCACATTTTCCACAGCCAAGGAGGAAAGCGAATCCTCAAAGTCCTAGAAAAATGGCATTGTTGCTTTCGTGACGAAGAATGACTGAGGCGAGGAAGGGAAGCCCGTCGAGGAGTGGCCAAGGCGCATATAAAATGTCATAAAAGTCCCATACATACAGTGCGTGTCACAAAATACTACCAGGAGTGACTATTAAGTTCAGTCATTGAAAGAATAAGTCAGTGATCAGAACTAGACATAAAGTATGGAACTGAGACCTTAAATTGTGTGAAAATTATATTAACAAATAAAGGAATGCGGCTATAAATATATTTTCCTAAGAAACCTATAATCGCCTTAAAACTCTGTCTTTCTCCTAAGACTTTTTACGATTTCTTACCTATTTTATATACTCTTGTCACTCACTGTGCCCATATGTATTATGTAGGCGGCTGGCGTATATTGGCAGGCCAGGGCTTTATGTGCCAACGAAATTGTTCGCCAAATTTGTCAAAGGACTTGAGGGGGAAACGCTGCAGGAATCCGGAATCCCTACTGCCGATCCTGAAAGTGCGATTGCGATTGCAAGTGCGAGTGCCACTGCAGGGGCTGTCACAGTGAAATGCAGCATGCTTCCAGGGGCAGGCTGCCAAATATCTTACTCTGAACGCCATTTTTCCGGAGGGGAAAAGCCTCAGATGTGCGATACGTTTCCTAGCAGCTGCAGGACAAAAACCTAAATTAATAAACGGCCAGGGAGAGGGTGCCTCTGGTACTAGTAGTCTGTGGGGGGAAGAAGACCGCAAACTCAATGCAGATAATTAAATGTAATTACATAATGTCTTTGTATTTGTGACCCTCTGCGTCCGTCTACGTGTCCGTGCAGTCGCCGTTGCTTGTGTGAGTAATTACGTGCTTATGGCCAACAACAGTGGCGGCAAAAACCAGTAGCCGAGAACAGCCCATCGTGCAGACAATATAGTGACTATATAGAGGTGCGACGAGAGCAATGAGTCGAGTTTCTAATGCCCTAACTTTAAAAAAATTATTAATTAAATAGTAATATATATATTAAATTAAAGTACTATTATTTGATGACTCTTAATTGATACATTAGATATCTGCACATGCTCATCCTATTTTCTATAATCAAGAATGAATTCAAGCTCTTTGCATTTAATTTCACTGTTTAAAACATCAATTAAGCACCAGAAATTCCATTAAATACACATGAAATTAAAATGACACATATTTTTCAACAGCCCAATAGCTCTGTTTTAATCAAAGAATTTTTTTACCCGCCGAAAAAAACAAATTAAGTTCATCAGAAACTCCCAGAGAGGGCACGAAATGAAAGTGTAATTAAATTGCAACAACAATCTGGCACAAAGTATCTGTGTATGAGTAAATATATATCTACACTACGGCATAATGTGCTACTGTTATTCGATAAGAGCTTATGACGATGACGCGCACGTTAGTCGGCGGCGGGCACCGTCCCCTGGGCCCCGCTTAAAGGCTCCACGCGGCGGAGTCAATAAAATGTAATTAAATCGACATTGTTATCAGTGGCACACCAACAACACACAAACCCACTGCCACTAACACATTGACGATATATCTGCATTAATTTCAATGAAAACAAACTCACAGGAGTCCAGATATAACGACTAGAAAATACCCGAATTTTTGTATAGATTTTTCTTGGCCAGTTTTATATTTGTAATATACCAAGAAATGTAATTAATTATTAAAAATATAGTACTACAATTATTATAATATTTATAGTTATTACTATATATAGTCTTGAACTATAATATTTTCCATATATTGATAGCTAAATCCCATCCACTTTCGAAGTATATTTTACAGGGTAAACCAATTGTTTATATCTAAGCACCGCACTCTCGCTTGTATTGATAATAATTTTGTCTGCTACTCGTATTACTGATTCTGTTGCCTTAATTGTTGTTATTGCTAGTGTGAAACAATTGAACGTAAATAACATTGGCAGCCGGTATTGAGTCCGTTGCAAAACTAAATAATATGTATTATTTTCTTTGTTGGTCGCTGACCCATGGCGCCCACTCAAACAACCACAAAATGGCAGCTTCAACTCGGTTCGAAGTTCTAATGAATTTAGATGGAATTTAATAGTTGAGAGGTCGAACTTTCAATTTGTTTTACCTTGGACTCGACCTGAGCTGCAGCGCAATGCAAATATGCAAAACAATGGGGGAAATCCGAATAAAATAAGAATAACTAGCCTTAAACTCTTATAAATCTATTAAAAGTTTTGCCTGCCGCAGAAAAAAACCCTCGAGAAAGTTTCCACTTCAAAAGGTTACCAGAAGCAGATAATGAGCTCAAAAATTGAGCTGAAATGGAAAGAGGAAAAGTTTTGCCAGCAGCCGCAGCCGAAACCAAATTAATTTCTCAGTGAATTCATCAATGGGGGAATCGAATAAAATTTCCAAACTAATTGTGCCAGGGAAAAACTGTAAAAAAATAAAAAAACGAAACAAAATGTGAAAAGTTTATGGGGTCCAGAAGCCGCCCGAAAGTTGGCAATAGAAAGTAAGGACAGCTCCCCCGAAAATGGGGTCAAGCGGTACTGTCTATTGAAATTTTGTTCACGACCTTTTAAGTTGTTTATCGCCACTTGAACTGCCCTCTATTTATCTATCTTCACCTCTTTGTGGAGCCTGCCCCTTTGATTTATAATTCCGTCGGGGTCTCTGGGGCATTGAAATCTATCAAGTGCTATCATTTGGCCTTCCTCAAGAGGTTTTAATTGAAATTTCCGCCAAAAGAGGTCCCGAAAGCTGGTAAAAGAGTCTAACCCAAACGGAAGGATAACGCGAAAAAGGGATCAAGAGCAGCGAAATGGTCTCAATGAGACCAAATTAAATTACAAGTTTATTCTGGGCTGGCAATTTAATAATTTAAATGAGCAGCCAATGGCATGGTTTACCGTGAGATATTAAGTTAATTAAAAGACATTTTAAGCACTCACTTCCAAATGGATCCTTAAAGACCAAATTCTGCGGCTGCCATCAATCAGATGAAGTGACGAGGACGAGCCGTAATGACAAGGAGTACCTCAATTGCATTTTGCAATTACCCCAACAGGGTCAATCCCCCAGTCCCCCTGAGGCTCTTGGTCATGGGTATATATGTGGAACATCCTCCCGAAAAATGCTCTTTATGCTGAAACCGAATGAAGGCATCCTCTTGACAGACCTCCATACGTCGCTCCCCTTTTTTTTTCTGCCTGGCTTCTCTCAGTGTTTCTCTGGCTGCACTTGTGCCACTGCCTCTCCTTCGACTGTCCATTGCATAATTCATTCGAGTCCATCTTGTCCTTCCACCGCCCCCACCGCTGAATTGGTCCGAAATACTGATTCGGACTCATATGTCAGTTCATCAAGGGCTGGCCGAGCCGGGTCGAGTTGTAGTTTGGCAGTCCATCTGAGCTGGGCGCCCCTACGCCCCTCCAGGTCGGCGTCCACTGCGTTTTTTGTGGCAGTTTCATTACCAAAGTGAGTCGGAGAACTTTTGCCGTTCTGCCTTGCGGAAGTTTTAAATTCCCTACAATCGGAATCCACTATTAAAGCCCTCAAATGTTGGCATTAGCTGATTCACTGGCCCTGTCATTTCAATTAGAACAGAGTTAGAAAATGTTTGGTAAATACACTAAGGGAAATACTATAAAAATACTATATAAATAAATATAGATATAAATAAAATAAATAAGTAAATAAAAATTTGAGAACGAAGTAAACATATATTTATATATCTAAGGACTAATCTATACTCGGTTTAATAGGTTTCATTTATCAGAATAAATTCAGTTCCTTCAGAGAATGTTACTCTTCAAAAGAGCATCTATATTTTCCTTTATTTATTTTCCTAAAATATTTTAATGAACACCACAACCAAAATATATTATTTCCGATCTATATATAAATTCCTGAACTATTAATAATTCTTTTTGAGACCTATACGAACTAGTAAGCTTTTTTTTGTTTAAATTCTATATGTTAAAAACATTTCCTTCCGTGTAGCCTTTGTGGCAACATCTGCCACGTCATCGTGTCAGGCCAGGCGGCCAGGCTCCATGGAAATGTTGGCCCAAATTGCGGCCACACACAACAGCCCAATTCGGTTGTTGCCAGTCCTGAGTTATGCGTGGATCTGTCGACCGGGCTTAAAATAGATGCACAGTGTTTGCATAATATGTCCGCTCCCTTTATATAGTAAATCACTGGCGTAAACTTTATGTTAATGGCTAATCATGGAAACTGTCAGAGAGATATTTTGTGAAATTCGAAAGGGTCGAAGTGACTTACTTATAATCTGTTACGCTGCATGACATAATCTTTATCGATTACGAAGCCATTTTACATGAAACATTGAAAGACTAAAAGTGCATAATTTAATTATTAAATGGAAATAAATTGTGTATTTTCAAACTACAGCTCAATAATCTATATGATTTCTTAATTTACCAATACAATTACCATCTTTTGAATAAAACATCACCTAAAATATAATAAATCCTATTTACTTTCTGCTGATTCAACTCTTTTAACTTCTTTTCACTTACCATACCCTTATCTCTTTGGCCATAAATCGATAGAATTCAATAAGAAATGGCCGAAATTGTAATCGATGTTCAGCGGCGAAAGTGATTTACTTTGACACTCGGCCCGTGGGCCGTGGGCAGTTTTCCCGGCCAACTTTGCACCCCCTCCACGGTGGGGAAATGGCCAAAACAAACAATCCATGAACGGTCCATTCAACCGATGGAAAACTTCAAAGTGCAACAAGTGTTCGGAAGCAGCAAAATTTATCGATGGCGAAACTTGCGCTCCAAGTGAATTACGACAAGTTGGACCCATGGGAAAAATACTTGTGACTCCGTTTTTCCCACAGCTTTCCTCGTCTTCCGAAGATAAATGTCTTCCAAAGGAGGTCCCCGAAAGGAGGAGACCTTTGAGGGACCTAAGGCCATCCTGGCTGGGGGAGTGGCTGAAAAATTTAATTGTGCAGTCGTGTGACTAATTGAAAACTTTCAGCTTGAATGACGAAAACAGGAGAAACTTCCAAGGCAGCAAAACATTGAGAAATTTGCAGAAAAAAGTTTGATTGTCTTGTTTTCCTCTGCTGCCTGACAACCAGGAGAGGCTTTATCACAGGAAATCGGGGGAAATCTTCGGAGAACTATCGATTGCATTAAGTGGGATTAATTGTTCGCAAAATCGATAGAGGGCTTTATGTAGGCCTAAGTGTTTCTCAACCCTTTGAGAAATAAAGACATACACTTGAGATTCTTCTTGCCAATTACTTTTTAAGGAATCAATGTTGTAGGGAAAGTACTTTTAAAATTATTTATAAGTTAGGTTTAAAGCAGAAACCGGTTACTTGAAATCTTTCAATAATATTTGTATAAATATCTGTGACTGAATTAGGTTACAGATAATGCTCTTATAACCCCGAACTATAAATATTGTTGAGAATATTAATATTCTTTGCCTCTAAACCCAGAAGATACTTCAAACGACACTTCGCATTGCCAACTTTATTAATCCCATCAAGAGCGAAACCATTTAGCGTGTTTTATAGCCTCGCTCTTGGCCGAAACAGTTGACGGGCTATCCTCTTTTCATTTGGAATATTTAGAGGCCTGGTCATCATTTTTATGGGCTCATGTTTCACTTAGCCAACATTCGGATGGTTATTCCGCAGCCATAAATTTTATGTCAACTTACTTAGGCTCTGTCATGTTCGAAAAGGCATAATTTGTGTGTGTAGGCGAAACAATTTCAATGATCTGCATATCGGCTTATAGTTTGGACCCCTTCCTTTATTTTTTATTCGACATCATGTTCGGCTTCCGAGCCGCTGCTTTTTACGATGTTGGCCTCCATTTGGGCTTGTTTATGTTATATGTGTTCTGCTGCGATACGATTTATGCGGACACTGTCCGTTTATCGCACCATCACTTCCTGTTCAAGGAAAAGGACGAAAAAGTCCATAAATTTATGTCAAACAATCCTTTGCTGTGTACATATTTTTATAGCAAGTCGAAGCCCGATGATGAGCTCCGAGAAGGAGCGGGGTTGTGCGAAGAACTCGCAACTTTGTCACATTCCTTTGGGGTTTTACGTGCATTCCAACCTACATATTTCGCATTTTATTGTTCAGTCGTTCTCCACATTTGCATCTCTTTCATAACACCTCACCGCCTTGCTGTGTGTAATAAATGCTTCCTTTGGTACCTTTCCTAGGGGTCCTTTTGCCAGGTCTTAGCTCCTGCAAAAATCTAAATGGAAGTAGTACTACATTATTTGTAAAAATACTTCCCATACATCATCTCAGTTTTAAATTATTAATATGTACAATTGATTCACATAGTTTTAAAGGAATTTAGCCCAAAAACCAAAGAATATACAGCCTTCGGCTTCCCGAAACTACTTCCTTTTTCAGGTATTTTTCCCTTGTTCTCCTCTGTAAAGTGATACGTTTGTGGTCTTCTTTAAGCCGCAATTGGTATGGAAATTTCTTACCTTTAAATATTTAATACAACTGCGGGAAGAACCCTCTTTAAAGGGCGGAAAGTTTGTTATTTATTATTGTTTAATTTACCTAAATTGCTCTCAATTTTCCTTTATGTTTGTGCTTCATGCTTATGTCATAATTTCAAATTCACTTATCTGGCAGTTATTTTTCTTGAATATTTCCCTGAGCCCAGAGCGCCTGCAAATGATGCCGTGACATAATTCCACTCACGCACGAGCTGTAAGCCATTACAAGGATGAATATGAGGACCCAAACAGAAAAATCCACAAGCAAATAAGCCCCGGGCACTGGATGAGGATAAGCAGTAGCCTCCACTCCCTGACATATCTTTAAATTCAGCACGCGCCCTTCTGCTGGTTTTCCCCTGAATTTTCCTCCCCTACATTTCCAATTTCCACTGCCATTTCCAACGCCCTGCCAAACCATAGTTTTCCACATCGTCTAGACACTGATTTGAGTTGATTTTGCCGTGGTTACTCCCCACGGCTGAAATTAATTTATTGTCTAAATGCTACAGCTACAGGATATATCGGAGGAAGGGGGCGTGACACCCTGTTGACGCTGACATTAAATGTGGCTGAAAGCGCGCGTGGTTCATTTTGTATAAAAATTCATAGACTTAAAGTCTGCCTCCCCGCACTCTCCCTTCATAGTCGATGAACTTTGTTGGCTTTTTGCTCCGGACCGAGGAGCATAAATCAGTTATTGAGATAACAGAAATTGCTCGCTCACCTCGGATATACGTAGCGGAAAAAAACGCTTTTAAACGGCAAAAAAGCCCGAAATCGACTTTTAAGCGTTGAGCAGGAGTTTCGGTTTTTGCTCTATTGTGGGGAAGCCATTGTGGCACTTTATAAATCTAAGAGGTAGCTATGGCCATATAGGACTAGGAGTATGTTTGAATAATTAGAAAATATATTATTCATCCTTTAAATATTTATATTTTCTAATACGTATATCAAAACGAAATTAAATTGATTTATGTGAAGTAATTTTTCGGCTGCAGCATTCACAGGGAATAACATTTGTTGATTAAAGCTTTTGTTACTTTCAGAGAGCCTCTTTTGTTTTAAATATATATATTTTCTTATACATATATTAAATGAAATTAAATTGGTTTATGTGAAGTAATTTTTCGGCTGCAGCATTCACAGGGCATACAATTTGTTGATTTAAGCTTTTGTTACCTTCAGAGAGCCTCTTTTGTTTCAAAAGCCAAACTCGCACAGACACACACTTCCACACCACACGACACGCACACCTGTGATATCGGGGGCTTACATTACATATAAATAATAAATTATACATTCCAATATTCCACTCTGGAACCCTTCGAAATGTCCTCACTCTGTTTTCTTCCCCTTGAACTTACTTAAAGTCGAGTGAGACAAATTTCATGCAAATTGGTATACATTATATGCCCTAGGTAATTATCGTTATATCAGAAAGACTTTCATTATCTAGAGAAAAATCTATTTGTAACAATTCCTAATAATTTTGTATATAGAGGAAATTGTATCTATAACAACTCCTCATAATTTTGCACCTATACAAAAATCTATTTGTAGCAGTTAATAATAATTTTGTATCTATAACAATTACTAATAATTTTGTATCTAGAGAAAATTGTATCCACAACAATACCTAATAATTTCGTATCTAGAGAAAATTGTGTCTATAACAATTCCTAATAATTTTGTATCTAGAAAAACAAACAATTCCTAGTAATTTTGTATCTATAGAAAAATCTATTTGTTGCAGTTCCTAATAATTTTGTATCTATAACAATTCCTAATAATTGTGTATCTATAACAATTCCTAATAATTTTGTATATAGAGAAAATTGTATCTATAACAATTCCTGATAATTTTGTATCTATATAAAAATCTTTTTGTGGCAGTTACTAACAATTTTGTATCCATAACAATTCCTAATAATTTTGTATCTAACGAACAATTTATTATAACATTTCCTTATCATTTGTTCCCTGGCTTACCTTTAGATTTTCTCAGCGTTGAACAAATTCCTTTGGGACACCAACATATTTATAGAAATATAAATATCCTTCTCAATTTTCGATTATATTATTCTAGCCAGCTTTTCCTCCGCTTTAATATACTTAAATTTGGCAGGGACAAATTTGGGTAGAACTTCAGTGGCCATAAAGTGTGGTCCAGGGGGCAGGCCTCGTAAAATATGTTCTGGCTTGGCTAAGTAGAAGATTGATATTATTCCGTCTTTATTTTTCGCTGAGATTTGCATAAAAAAGCATTTCGGGGTTCGCCCCGGGATCGGATCATCCCGCCGAGGTCCCGAGGTCCAGGACTTCTATCCCAGTCGGCGGGGCTTATTTATGCGCGCATGTCGGCGTTAAATTGGATAATGGAAATTGGATTCGAGCCGAGGTTTTCGGGCCCAAAGCGAGAGCGGCCCGCCCCGGGCCTAGGTTTATGGCTGAAACTTTCTGCGGCAAAGTCGATGGCACTTGACTTGATTACGGGCTGGCAAGGGCAAGGCCGTCGTCAGGCGATGGCGACACGTGTGCAGAGACACCTGTTGAGGTGGGCAAAGTCGGGGAACTCTGCTCGCTAACATCGCCTTATTAATATTAATGAGCATATGGTTTGGGCCAAGTGCCAAGCCCGCAAAACAAATCTCCGGCCCGCTCCAGCACCCACCACCTGACCCTCATCGATGGCTGGCAGCGTCATTTACGATGTGCGAAAATAAATATTTAATTATTTATAAATCATGACCTGGCCAAGCGACAATGACGTTGAACGATCCGGCAGCACCTGGGCGAGGAGTCCAGAGCCCGGAATCTGGAATCAGGAATCCAGGTGAGAACGTGAGCGCCTCGCCGCCGCACGGATGAGCTCATACGGACATTTTAGCCGGAATCAAGTGGAAGCAGGGTCGGAGGGCAAATACATAAATTATGGCAACATATTTCAGGCGCCAGGCGTCGGCCAGGTGCGAATCTCTTCACGTGAGTTGGGGCTAGAACCATAAATGCGCCACAAAGTTTCGTTAACTGGGAAAGTTTTATTTGTAGTTCGGCCTAATATAAACTTTTGATAAGTTAATATTTCAGGATAATAGGAGAAAATTTTGGGGCCTCAGCTATCCTGGAATATAGAGAACATTCATTATAGCAAGGAACCATTTTTCTCAACTAACGACAGGAAACCTAATTAAACTTAATATGTAGAATGTGTTAATAAAATTAGTTGCCTAAATTAAACTTTGGATCAGTAAATATTTCAGGATAATTGGAGAATATTTTGGGACCAAAGATATCCTGAAATATAGAGAACATTAATTACAACAGAGAACCATTTTTCTCAACTAAAGACAGGAAAGCTAACTTAATATGTAGAATGTGTTAATTCGTTGCCTAAATTAAGCTATTGATAAGAAAATATTTCAGAATAATTGGAGAATATTTTGGGGCCTCAGCTAGATAACATTCATCGCAAAAGCGAACCATTTTTCTCAACTAAAGACAGGAAACCAAATTAAACTTAATATGTAGAATGTAGAATAAGTTGCCTTAATTAAACTTTGGATCAGTAAATATTGCAGAATAATAGGAGAACATTTTGGGCCCTTAGGTATCCTGGAAAATATACCACATTAAATACAAAAGGGAACCATATTTCCCCAAATGTGGGGAAACCAAATTAAACAAAATAGGTAAATTGTGTTATTTCAATTAGTATGAAATAGGTTATTGAAATGATTTTCAATATGAATGAAAATATCGAGTCATGAACCAAAACTTATTATCACTTTAAGTTGATATATTTAGCAAATAAATCGCACTCTCTTTACTATAATAAGATGTGATAAAATGAAGAAAAAAAGGTTACTAAACGTAACCCTCTACAATCTATCCCCGTAAAGCACACTAATATATAATATTCCCCTAGCTAATCAAGGATAAAATCAGCGTTCAGGTGGCAGAGAGCTAATGAAACTGATTCCTAATTAATTCCACACATTGCACATAAAATCATAGCAAAATGAATTTCGCTTCTTGATTGGATGCAGCTCTTAATCACATTCAGCCGTGAAATGCAATCTAGATAGGAGAGCTTACCAAACACATTAGTCAGCCAATCGGCCTGATTCAGACCGTTTTCAAGCGGAAATATGATTTGAAAGCACCAAATCCTCCGGGGAGGATGCATAGTGGGGAAATGCTAGCTATTTTAGTGCATTTACCAATTAAATCGGATGACATAAGCCGATTTGGCGTTTATTTCGGTTCAAGTGTTGCACAACAGATTGAATGTATGTAATTTTTAATTAAGCAAATGGCTTCCGCACTGTAAAAACCGACAGGCCATGTGTGTTGTTGCTTCTGGCCTGGCTAAAAGTCAGGGAATTAGCAAAAACAAACCATTCGGAGAAAGCTTAAAGGCCCAGGAGAAAGGGTCTTCCGAGTGGAACTTACCACGACAGAAGTGAAAAATTATGCCAAAGGCGATGAAGGTAGGACAAAGCCGGGCTGAAAGGCAGACGGGGATAGGATATGGCCAGCAATAGGGAGGGAACTCTATGCATGACAATGACTTGGCCAATGAGTGAGAAAGATAAGCTAAAAGTTTGCTCGCCGTGCTCAGGTGGAACAAAGGCGCTGAGCACAAAAGATACTTTTCACGCGAAAAAAGGAATTCTATTAAATTTCGCTGGGTTGTTCAATTCAGTTTTCGCTGAATTTAACAAAGTTTCGTTTACAAGCATCAAATTTGAATAAGAATGCAAGTTGACTGGATCCAGCCGTGAGATTCACCTCAGAATTAAGCTTTCAAAGGTTAAGTGTTCAGACTTTCGATAAGCATTCACAGATTCGGTTATTTAAATTCTATAGATAGAATGCTATAGATTTAAGGTTCCTTTTGTATTGTTAAATATTTAAGCTGCATTTTTAGAGGTTTCCTTTTTAAATAGAAACCTTTTCTAACTAGTATTCCAGCTTAACTTTCCACCTGACTTTTTGCCTTCTCCGATAACTATGAAGGACAAAAACTGTTGGATATTGGCTCATTAAGACCCACTAAGGTCCAGTTACCCTAGCTGCCAATTATAGTTTCATCAGTCACTTGGTCAGAGCCACCTCCTCCTGGGTCCGGTCTGCCCGGCCAACTCATATGGCGGAGCCGAAAACACATATCTTCC